>JAIPRL010002863.1:41491-53565 GCA_025469235.1 Pemphigus obesinymphae | reverse complement strand
GTATTTCGGTAACAAAGTTACCATCTTCAGTACACGATAACGACAAACAAATAAGAGTCGTGATTGTGTACTGAAGATGGTAACTTTGTTACCGAAATACGTATTTACCAAAATAAAGTAAATATATTTGTGGAATTGAGTCTTCAATTATTATTAGAAAAATACCGCAAGTACTCAAAATATAAACGTGTAATATGTAGATAAATATAATTTATAGACTTATTTAACGTTATTGGTTATTTACGGGTGGCTATTTGTGTATAAATTTAGGTATTGAGTAAAACAACAAATCAATAGGAAGTTTAGATATCTAGCAATAAAATTTAATACAACAACAATAGGATAAATTAAAATAGCTTTGCGTATAGTATACTTCCTATTACTATGTACAGTACCTGCTCGAATACAATGTCATGTAGACCTATAAAAGTAATTGTTACAATATTAATTTTCTATAAAATATTATACAGTTAGTTGCGGAATGCTGATGATACATACATAATATGTGCATGCGAAGGCATTCATAATGATTACCTGTATAGTATAGGATTTTTTACTGTAGTAAATTTTCAAACTACTACTATTTGTACTATTTTTGGTAACAAATTCAACAATTCGGTCCTCGAAAAATAGTGTATTATTATTATTATTATTTTAAATTTGAAAGCAAAGATAAATTATTGCTTTCGAAAGAAAGTTCTAAACAAAGTTCTGTATATTATTACATAAAAAAAAAAATGTTTAACTATTAAAACTATATTTGTTATTTTGATATATCCCATAAATTTATAAAATATTTCCGTTATGAAAGTAGTTTTACTTTACGCTTGAGGAAAGGGGGTATCGCAATACCGTTAGAACTTTTTTTTTAGGTACAACCTATATCGATTCCGTCAGTACCAATTCCACCGCACAGGTAGACTGAAAACGACTTATCGATTCCGCTACCTACCTTTTATACGAGTAATTTTTCATTCATACCACACAATATATAAACAATGGTAAATCGCAATTGCATATAGTGTACCTATTTGGGGACACAATTTTCGATTGCATACGATTTTTTGTGCAATGTTCTAAAAAATATTTTGTAATCTTAAACATTTGATGTAACGTTAATAGTTCAATGTTTATGAATAAACATTTAATAAACTTTAAATGATTGTAAACAATTTAATGTTTAAAGTTTAATGTATAATAACATTTCATCTCAGAATATTTAAATATTATATGTTTAAAGTTAATGTTCAACATAACCTTTAAAAAATAATGTTTATTTCAAAATTATAATTTTGTTCATAGTTTAATGTTTAGTGCCTATAGGATAAATTTCAGAGGAAGCAGACTTAAATAAATTATAATATTTTCATGTTTAAACAATAATCCATTATAAAGTTATTCTCCAAGAAGATATGTCCCTCCTTCATTATATTGAGTTTAAAAAAAGGAAGGGGTATTTAAAACCACAAAAAGATAGGTCCAATTCTCGGCTACTTGCAATAAATGTGTTTTGGAATTGAGGGTTAATTTCCCGTGGAGTAGTATACGATAATATAGGCCAAGGAAAGGAAATTTTTGAATCGTTATTGTGAATTTAATAGTATAGTTAAATCGTACTCGATCTGATATCAAAATGTTTTATACTCTCCGGTATATATACTAAAAGTAATTTTTTTTTGTTATTCTCCAGAAAGGCTTTGTCCCTCCTATGCCCCATAGTGGACTCCTATGTACAGAGGCTTTAAGCAAAAGGGGGGTAGACAAAACCGTCTATATAATATAATATAGGTTTACTTCCCATCGATTTATGAGAAATAAAAAATTCGATTTTGGATTACCCAAAAAAGTTGCTTTTAGTATGTTATGTTTAAGATATTTTGCTACTGCTCCGAGCTCGTTCTGACTGCCATTAAATGCGCTGCGGCGATTCAAAACATTTTCCTCCTCTGTCATGCCTATAATCTTATATACCATTACTAGATCATTCATTTGTACCCACAATTTCCAAAACGTTTGTATCATTGGAGTGTGGTTCGGTTAGTTAAGCATGAGTACAAAAATTGTTAAGTAAGTGATGGTCAGATGTTCGAATCGAAGCACCGGGGGGAGGGGTTTAGGAAAATGGTTCAATGTTTCATTGAACCTTGCCATGAAATGTGGTATGAAACCTCAAGCATTTTTTAAATAAGGTGACTGAAAGGTTTAGCATCATTTGATCAAACCAAATTTAATGTTTATTTAATGTTAAACATTACATTTAAAGGTTGCATACAAGGTTTAATAAATGTTTAAATATTTATTGGGGTTTGTATTATTTATTCATATTGCAATTTTTTCTACACCTAAACCGTATTTAATTAGCAATATTACTCACTTACTTAACATGTGGGTTTGAGTGAGTGAATGTGCCTGGATGTTAATATATATTTTGGACGATTTTCGATACAAAATTTCAAAAGTTCATAGTTGGTTACGAGTTTGTGGGTGGTGTAAAAGGAGTTTTAATAAAAAAAAAACAAGATATTCACGTAACATTTTTGAAAACATATTATGAAACCATAAATTATACCGGTTTATTCTTTTTTCTAACCGGTAATATTTAACTTATTCTGTGTATATACTACACTCTTTAGGCTTATTTGGATAGCAATCATTTCTATATGAAATAGGATATTTACCGTGTTATATGGCGGAATCGATCGATCGTTTTTGGTTTGTTAGAAATGTTATTGACAATGTCGATTCTATATTAGCAGAATCAATTTATCTGATATCCCTAAGGAAAGTACTAGAAAAATTAAAAAATGTCAGTTCTAACTTATAAAAAAAAACTCTTTACTCCAATACTCGACTCCTACCTGAAAAAAATGTATACAGACATAAAAAGAACACATCATGTTAAAACCAATACATTCCTCGCTTCACTTAGAATCTAATAATATAACAAATTGTATACTTCGATACGTAACACGTGGACCACGTAGAGCCCAATAATCTATACCTTATAATCATAAAACAAATGATTTCAACTGTTGACTTTTCGGAGTAAGTAGGTACTAAGATAGGTACCACATTACGTGTATAGTGTATGTATGCAGTGGACAATGTCTACAATAAACTAGCGATAAAATTTTTTATTAGCCGATATCTCCATATTTTATTATCGAAATCGTGCCACTATATATCATGTGTATAATATAATATATTATTATGTGTTGTGTAATATGCAATTTTAGAATTTATTTTTCGCAACATTATTATTATTATTATTATTATGTAGTCAATGCAATGGCAATATAATTTTAGATATTTGTTGTGCGATTTGAAAACTGAAGAAAAAAAACCCTCTACAATAAAGAACAGAATTAATATTTAATAATATTACCTATGAGCGCTTCAGGAGACGAGAGATTGATCACGTATTTTATACGTATGTGCCTGTATTATGAAAGACCAAATATAAGTAAAGGCGCCCGCAAAAAATGTGCTCAGTGGGTGCAAAATGTATAAAAATAATGTATTTTTAATACCTAAATCTGAATTTAAAAAAATGTCAGTGAGTGCATTGGCAACCATTGGGCCCCTCTCCATGGTTGCCATTCTGGGACGCATTAAGGTTCAATGTAGGGGGGGGGGCAAATATAATGTGCCGCCTTCTTAAAAAATAAATAAATAAGCAAAAAAAAAGGTTATAAAATTTTTTTCCTAACCGTATATCAAAAGTACTTCTTTACGTAAATAAGCAACAAAAGAAAAATAAAGGTCTCATAAAAAACGTTGAAGTTGCATTTTTGATATTATTGCGTCCCTTGCCGTGTCACCCGAAGTAAATGCACCGTTTGCCTACCCCCTTAATGCGCCCCTACTGGAAAAACATTACTACTCGATAAATAATACAATTATTATCGGTGATGTACCTATATATGAGCAAATAAATTGTTAAGTGGAATATGTTACTATGTCGGTGTATAAAATTTTTTTTCAACTTTTCGTAGTAGGAATGTAATAAAATATATTTATACGTTATACCACTCCAAATTTAGGTCTGAAGGTCTATTTTGTACCTATACGGACGATTTTCGTATATGGGTGAAAACACATAAACTACCGTACCACTCGCCATATAAAATATACATCACTATACGAAAGATATTATATGTCCCCCCCCCCTAAAATAATTCCCCGGGTCCCGGCCATACCTGAATCACATTATACATTTTGCCATAGTCGTAGCGTGAACAAATTATGTTGGGGGGGGGGGCTATAGTCTCAACGTGATATACTAAGTCGTAAATAAATTTGTAAGAAACACCAGTACACGATCTTCCCTCAGCATCACCCTCGCATAGACCAATCCTTTCTATCAACCGTGGCAACCTACTCTTCTTTCAGTTAAAAATTTCCTGAAAATTAAACTCATAGAATATAATTTTATTAACGGTAATATTTTTCAATAAATGTATAACTTTACCCAATGGATAATGCAAACTCGGGAAGGATATAATAATAATGAGTGACGGATTAAATATAAAAATATATAGGTAGGCACCTAATACTTACAGCAATAATACAATATTATATTATTAAATAAATAATATGTTTATAATTTTGCTATTTGGCGAAGGAGAAGTCAATAAATTCCCTATTATTAACTCATAGAATTTTTAATTTTAAAATAAGAATTATTGTTCAAGCAAACACACAAGTATTAGTATACCCATCATCACAACCTTACTGTTTAGCCAAATACTAAATAGCTCATACAGGTACATTAGTATACACATTAGTTCTGTGTTGGTAGTATATTAGTGATATTAGTGATAACTGATACACTAAGGCTGGGAATTTATGAGTTAAAAGTTATACCTAAGTTAAAAATTAACTTTATATTAAACGTCAGGTACTTTTTATTCAAATTAACTTTTAATTTTATAAGTTACTTATTAAACTTAATTGTTAACTTCACGTTAATAATATGCAAAATAATCTAAATCTTGTTAAATTTTGTCCCAAGAACAATGCAAATTTTCTTATTGAGGTGTATCTTATTAGTATAAGCAATTGTACTAGTGCATAATATGTAATGTACAAACAATTGTATATAAACAAATAAATATCTTCTTTTCTTAATTTTCTTATTATTATAAAGTAACATATCATGGGATTTCACTGAAAAGGTGAGAAACGAAATTTCTTTATCTTTTATATCGTTTATCACAAAATTTTCCAAAAATATACACATCGTTATCCAGTAATGAAATAATCTTCTTATTTATTTAATAATTAATATGTTATTTTTAAGAATTTAAAAAAAATACTGTACAAACACATAGGTACGAGTTTAACGCCTATTAAACATTTTTTTGGAGGCACTTGAGTAAATTCTGGGGAGGCTATAGCCCCCTTAACCCCCCCCCCCACCCCCTATGCTACGCCTATGCATTTTGCTATAATATTATACGCACGTGTGGACTTGTTATCAGCGGATTCGTCGACGCATTATCGACAACACGCATTGAATATTGTGTAATCTCTTCTTAAAATATACTACAAATAATAATAAGACAATTCATTATTATTATTTTTATTATCATCGTTAAACCGACAACCGTACCCGACGCACGTCGTCGTCGTCGTCGCGGTCGCCGTCGTTGTCGTTGTCGGACCGGTGCAGCGTGTAGCGTGCGATTGATAAAATCCGTCCGGTCAGTGTGCGCGTTTCGGTCGGACGCGGTATTTAGTACGTACCCTCTGCCCATATCGCGTACAACACGTTATAATATTCGTTATTTTAGTCCGTCGAGCGCATCGACAACCGCACATCGATCGCATGGCATGCGCTCGTTCGCCCCGATAACATTTATAAATAATCCTCACAGTGGTTTTTTTTTTTTTTTTTTAATTTTCAATTTTTGCCACACAAATCGTCCACCGCAACTATATAATACATTGCATACTTAAATTTAACTTGGATTATTCTTTTCTATTTTTTTTTTTTTCGTATTATTGTTCAGTGAACGATCCGGAACCCGAAGGTTTCGCGTTCGGAGCACACTAAACACACTTACACCCGAGTCGGTGTACATTGGTCGGGCCAAACCGCCCGCGACATCGGACGTTCGGACCACCAACAACCGTCTGCGATAAGACGGCGCGACCCCGACCGACTCCGACGCAGCGCCATGAAGTTCACGGTGTCCGAATGGATAATACTGGCCGTGGTCGGGTCCGTGCACTTTTGCTGCGCCATTTGCATTTCGTTACAGGCGCCTTTCTACCCGGAAGAAGTGAGTATAAGACATATATACCTTAAACCAATATAACCTACCTATATATATTACACTAAAGCCCACGACCCGCTACTGTTATGATGCATAAAATATTATGTATTTATACCTGTATTTTCGTTATAAATGTATGTATGTAAATCCGTTATTCATTCATGTAGAATAACTTATATCTGTTATAAATATTTAATAAAACTTATCTTTGGTAAATGCTACGAATAATTTAAAATGCACCTATAGCCATAATTATATTTCACATAATATTTTTAATTACGCTGCCTATATATAGTCCGTAAAATCCAGATTATCGATTCGGTGGTACTGTGTGAAACCCGTTACGCCGTAATGTTATAAAGGCGTTCTGGGGGTATTCATTTGTTTTCCTCATAGATTATTTAATATTACGTACATTCAGGCGGGTCCCCGGAGAGTTACTCGACAATAGATTTTTGCTAAAACGGGTAGTAAACATTGAAAAAAAATAACAATTTATTCAAATTTGTGTATTCAGTATACTTATTCAAAATACGCTGAAATTCATCTATGAGCACTCGTGTATTTAGGTATAAGGTAAGGCCAAATACCAGTTATAATATGTCACACTCAAAAGTAATTAGGTACATATACTCCCAAGGTTGCATACTCAAAAGGAGTTTTACTTATGGCATGTAGTCTCATTCAAAAGACGCTGCACTTGGTTGATGTTGTACTTAAGCTATGGTATATTATAATTGATCTAAAAATCTTTAAAACAAATAATACTAAAAGGCAAAGTTATTAACAAAAATGAAAATATACCTAATAATATATAAAACAGGCATGATAAATAATAAGAAAGTTAATAACAAAACACTCGGGGGGGTTTTGTTCTATATAATATATTTTTAATTAATATATCTGACGCCTTAGCGAAATAATTTAATATTATATTTTTATATATAGTTTCTCGTTTCTTATGGTAAAATCTTCGTATAAATAATTTATTTAGTGAGTACGCTAACATCGAATATAGGACTTTAATTAAAATAGATAATTTTATGTTTAAACAATGGATCCTTAGTTATGTTGAATGTACTTTACGGTTTTAACAAAAATATGTAATTTCATACGCAACATGAATCAGAATCATTTTATGCACTATTACTATTTTTTAAATCAAATACAGACTTTTTTTTGTTTTAAAGAATCCGGAATATATTATAAAATATAAATAATATTTATTAGATATTTTTAACATGTATTTTTGATGTAAATCTTAAAATGTTCTTAATTGTAATGTTTAATTATAATTGTACCTACATATATAAAGTATAAACAATATATATTATATATTGGACTATATGCTACTGAATTTTAAATAGCTTAATTTTTATCGTTTTTAAATTGAGTCCCTAATTAAAAAATTTTTTTCCTGGTTCATGCAAAAGTTTTCTGCAGTTTAATTACATAGTCGATTATATCCAATTTATTTTAATATATATTGTGTACAATTAGTAATTAATTACTCTATTGAAAATAATCAATATTTACCATATATCATTAAAGGACTTCACACCATCTATTTTTAAGGGGACGTCGTACTTACAAATTTGCGATGATAAACTTGCAATGGAATTTTTCCTTTTTTTTTACTTTTACTTTTCATTTTTTCACAAACATGTTAGAAACACGAAAAAAACCAATTTGTAGCTAATAATTTTAACTAGCTACCTACGTAGCGTTTTTTGGATATATTGATTTTTTTTTTAAAGATTTATAGTTATTGAAAAAAACTCAAAGAAATAGATATTTTAACAACTCATAAAAAGCGTAAAAATGCACATAAGTATCAAAAATCAGCTATGTTGATCACTAGATAATTTTGTCTTTATTTCATATTTTTATGATATTCTCTAGTTGTTAAAAATAAAAAATGCATAACCATGTTTTTTTTAAACAAATATCGCATTTATATAATAATTAAAAATGGTATTTACACAAGACTATTTTAAATTACTTAAAAAATATATTTAACTATATGTTTGATTTAAATGTTTCTTAAAATTGCATAAGAATTGCCTAAAAAACCCCTTTAAATATAGGGTGTACGACGTCCTTTTAAGAGTTCTGTATAAATAGTTTTTAAGACATTTCAAAAATAATGGAAATTTTCCAATTAAAATATTTTTAAATATAATTCAAAGCTAATCTATAAATAGTCTCATATCTGTATTACTTTTTGTTTTGTACTCATGACATTTGTTCATAAAAACGGAAATTAATATTTAATATTTTTTGTAAATTAATTAATATTTTACAAAATTCCTATGAAAATAATTTTAGCATTATAATATATTAGTCCTTTATATATTTTATAATAGATGTTTTTCCTTTAAAATTACTTTAATAAGAGGTAATTTCGATTTTTCCGTGGATATTCCTTTTAATAAAATATTTTGCAAATACAAATTTAGTGTCATTTTTATTTATTATTAAAATATTTTGAATTTATACAATATGATTTCTCATTATCAAGAAACAAATGGAGATAAATTTGTAAGAATCTTATCAACATTTTCAAAATTCAAATATAGTTATATTTTTTTTTCATATTAAGAGAGAAAAAAGACGATATTACGGCTAATAGGTAAATATTGACTCTAATATTAGAATTTACAAAGTTGTGATAATAATGCCGAACATAAATTTAATATGTATGTGGTGATGTATGGAAGCGAAACATTTCAAATGCATAAAATACAGGATAATAACATACTAGTATTTAAAAGAAGAATCTTGTGAAAAATATTCGGCCTTAGATTAGACTCAAACACTGGAGAGTGGAAAATCCGAAACAACCAGGAAATTTAGGAATATTTTACTGATACTCTAGCATAGTAAACGAAACTAAAAAAGAAAACTCAGTTGGGCTGGCCATGCTGACGTAAAGAAGAGTCTTTTATACACATTGTACAACGTACCTAATTGTCCTATAGGTAAAATACCCCTTGGACGCTTCAGGTTAAGAAGGAAAGATCAAGTGATGTTAGACGTGAGACAAGTGGAACCAGACATAGAGTGGCCAGTCTTATGAGGAAATATGTCCTTTAGGGCAATATGTTTGTCAGTATAGTCTAAAAGGCTAAAAAATACGAAGAAGAAGAATTTAAATCGTTTGAATCTAAAATATCATTATACACTGTATATGAATATGTATACAGTGTATACAGTCATACATCATGTAGTAGGTATAGCTATGTACTTCTAATATACGTATGTATACACTATATAACGTAAATATATATATATATATGTACTCACCATATAGAAGAAACTTTCTCTTCTTCCCTAAGGAAACTACTGAAAAATCTAAAAGTTATATGCATAAAAAATAATAATAAACATAATTTTAAAATCAATAGCTTCCTTAGAATATAAAAAATATAAAAATTTCTAGGCATAATACATAAAATATATTATTATAAATAATAAGATACAAATAATTAAACGATAACTATTAAAATGAATATTTTTAATTTATATTTAAATTAAAACTGCAGCTATTAAAAAATTATGTATCATTGTCTAATATGTATTGGTACATATAATTAGAGTTAAAATCCATTTTTCTATTTAAAATATTATTAAAACTATTTATAATTTTATTTTACTTCATTATAAATGAGTAAATCTTGTAATACTGAATTCACATATAGAAAACAGTGGCGCGGAGTCCCCTTAAAATAAGTTTTCTTTTAAACTATTTTAGGAGAGATCACCCATGTCAGTTATAAACTTACAGCTTTAAGTGTTATACCTACTGCAGTACAGAATGAAATATATTCTTATATAATTATAGTTATATAATATTATAGTTATATAATTATATATAAATAAAAATATGCACATTTACCGTGTCCGTTTTGTATTATAAGACAAATAATATATTTAATTAATATAATAATATGTCATTTTTGAAGTACCTTTATTGAAGTAGGTACGTATATTAATTTGCTATTATATTTTCTATATTGATGGAATAAAGGGCATTCAAGTATTACGTAAGCACCTAGGGGGAAGAGGGGGTCTGTTGTGTACTTAAATTCGATGACAAAGGGTATGGGGGAGGGGGTTAGAACCATGCTGACGCCAACAGTAATAAAAAAAAGCCGGTCAGTAGGGGGTCGAAGCACTTCGCTCGTTGGGTGTCAGTAGGGATGGATGCACTTTGCTACTGGACAGGGTACCCTTGGTGGATGTATTGCATTTGAAAGCAATGATAAATCATTGCATTCAATAAAACGATTCTGAGCGTAGCTTCGGTGTAGTATACACAACTCTTAATATTAATTCTATACTCAGTACCTACCTATGTTTAACATTACATTGAAGATCAAACTATGTAGTAATAAATATGATTTAGTGTAACCTTATGTATATTTTAAAATGTAATATGATATGTTTATAATAGCTCAGTTTCATATAGGTACATAACTATTACTAGATAAAAGGTACAGTATATTTCATTGAATGTTCAGTTTAAGACATTTAATATTGAAAACGAACAAAATATTATGTAAACCATTTGATTTATAATTGGTGTATATTACAATAGATACTCTATAGAACAGTAACATAATTAAACAGTCCCATGACATACAGTTGAATAAAATAATTAAGGTAATAAACATACAATACCAATTTAAAATATTTGGGAACTTTAGGAATTGATCATTATCATACTTTTTTGAGAGAATACACTTTTTGATTTTATTTTTTTTTTAATTATCACATAAAAATAGTTTAGAGAGAAGGTGAATGAGAAAAAGAAGATATAATAATAATTGACCATTCAATTCTATAATAATTAACATCAATTTATGTGGTAATCACAAAACTACAATAGGTAGGTATAAATTTTATTCCCGCCTGTTTTTAAACTCGAAATTATCCCTTTTAGGACATAGAAACCTCGAAAACTAAAATGTCTATAAATAGCCCAAAATTGTAAAAAAATTAGAAAAAACTTATTCAACGTAAATATATTACTAAATTAAATATTCGATTTAATTTCAAGATTTTCAAGTCATTATTTTTGAAATTACTAAGACATGAAAAATCTCGATTTGACGAAATCGTATATTTGCTTTTTTTTTCATCAATTCTTGGTAGTTTTTCCTTATGCATTAAAAAACTATTGAGAAAATCGAAAAATGACCTCTTTAAAGTACCAACTAGATGAAATTTTCTATGATATGGGAAATCATATAAGCTTGTAAAGATCGGAGTACTCTTTATGGTAGTAAATTTGTTAACAGAGAAAAAAAAATAAAAATAAAAATATCATTGTAAAACTATACTAGCTATCTCGCTACGCTCAGAATCTAAAAAATCAAAATATGTACATACATTTTTCATTTTTTTTTTAATAGAGGAGAGTCGTTGGACATATGCTGACGTAATAAATTAGGGGGTCGGACACTTTGCTGTCAAGGGGAGGAGGGGTCTAAAAAGGCTAAATTTGTGCTGACGTAATACTTCAATTTGTACCCTTAATTTGTAATAAATTAAAAATAATGTATTCAAAATTATGAAAAATAATTTTTTATTATTATAACGGTGAATACTATGTTCAATTATAATTATATTATTATAATCTTATAATAATTATTATTATTAAATATTGAGTATCATCATATTATTTTTCATCATTATTTGCACAGAAGTATACCCATATATCATGTCATTGACTATATTATAATACAACCCTACTTCAAATTTATCTATTTCATATTCTTTGACATGTAT
>JAIPRL010002863.1:21314-41391 GCA_025469235.1 Pemphigus obesinymphae | reverse complement strand
TGACCGGCTTTTTTATTATTATAACGGTGAATACTATGTTCAATTATAATTATATTATTATAATCTTATAATAATTATTATTATTAAATATTGAGTATCATCATATTATTTTACATCATTATTTGCACAGAAGTATACCCATATATCATGTCATTGACTATATTATAATACAACCCTACTTCAAATTTATCTATTTCATATTCTTTGACATGTATTTATTTATTTATACGTATTATCATAATTTTTTTCACGCTAATCGTATATTTATTTTGAGTGCGGGTGAATAACATTTTCTACGAATAAAATAATACGAAATTGTGTAAACAATTTATATTGTAAAAAAAATATATATACATATAAGTATATATAATAATAATATATTATTATTTAAGTATTGTGAAGATCTTACCTATTATACTTTGTTATATCAATGATAATATTGATTGATATTTAATTTACATTATTAATATATTATTAAGGATTGAAGCTTTAATATTATATTTATGTAGTATACTGCAGGTTTTCTTTAAGTTTTAAGAGGACGCCATATACCCGCATTTTCTGTCTCCGTCTATCTAATTGGCAATATAGCAAATTTGTACAACGCAAAATTAAAATTATAGTGTTTTGGTTAACTTTAGAGCTTAAAATCCTTTTTGTAAAAAATATTGTCTGAAAAAAACAGTTACTGCATTTTTAGTTTTTGATATTTTTAAGTAGCTTTAACTTTTTTGTCAGATAATATTTTACAAAAAATCCAACAAGGTTCACTTGAAATTATTCTTCTCTTTAAATTTTGTAATAGGTGTTTATACTCTAAATTTAACCTAAACACCAAAATTTCAGTTCTGTGTATTTTAATTTTGCTATATTATCTGTTAGATAGACAGAGACAACAAATGCGGGTATAGCGTCCTCTTAAGACGAAATGTTTGTTCAAATTAAACACGTTTATTTTATTTGTCGAAAAATATTATTTATTATATATTCTATTTTTCAGGCTGAAAAAAAAGGATGCACGGCCACAGAATATGGCTTCGTTTTTGGAAGTTTCGAACTAGTGGCGTTCGTGACGTCACCAATTTTTGGAAGCCTGGTAAGTTAAAAGTTTTTTTTCCTGTTTACTTAAATGAAAAAATATATTTAAAAAAATATTCAAATTATGTAACATAAAAACATCTATGTATTTGATAATGATATAATGTAGAAATACGCAAAAATATACTCTTATCCAAAATATATGCATTTATATTACAAAGTTATTTTGTTTCATTTATATTTTTTACTTTTGACTCAAATGAAAAAATAAAAAAAACAAATACACTTCTAAAGTTATATGTACTATGTATTAATTATATATTTGAAATTATAATGTTAAATTAATTTATTTTTTATTTTTTGGTAATACTTCTGCTATATATAAATTTCGAACTGCTCGCAAATGTATATGTGGTTTAAACTATCGCATTGTACCATTAGGCTATGAACGTAATAAACCCGAGAAGTGAAATTGACTAGATATATATGTATAAGAAAATATTGCATAATTTTGTATAATTGTTTAACTTCAAATTGTTATGACTTCTTAACTAAGTTACAAACGAATTGCGGATTAATGTTAATAGTTAAAAACTTGAAAATATAAAAAATTGTATAATTTTATTTTTATTACCCGGCTTAAATCTAGTAAAAGCCTTAATTAATGTAAAAAAAATAAATAATACTTACCATTATGAAATATTGCCGGACTGTGGAAAGGAAGTAAAATGTAAAATTATGAAAAATATAATATTTGAACAAACTGAACATTGATTTTTATTGGTTAAAATTCAAAGAAATAAATTAAATTTTTAGATCATAGACCTCGACTTAAGAATTATAAAGTTCAATTTTTAAAAAATATATATTTATATAGGTTAAATAAATGCTCTTTACGAAATTATTTAACGACATTTAATTTAATACAAATAGTTCTTTGATTATGCATTAAATATTCTTAAAAGGACGCTACATATTTGTTTTTAAGGGATTTTTTTATATGAAATTTTAAAAAAAATTTAAATACAATTTAAAAGTAGGTAATTTAAAATCGGTTTTATGTCTACCATTTCTTTATTGTTGTGTAATCACGATATTTATTTAAAAAAACATATTTTAGTAATAAAATAAGAATTTTAAAAAAGGTCCACTTTAAATTGTTGTTCTTTATCTATTTGATAATACGTATTTTAAGTTTAAAATCATTTAAAAAATATTAGCTATATAAACATTGAAATATGAAGAAATTTTTTAAAATTTCATATATTGCCTTATTAAAGTTGAACTCCTTAACAGGAAAATGATCCAAGGTGAACATTAACTTTTAAATACTCAATGCCACGCATTTAACCTCCAAACATTAAATATTTCATATTAATTTAGTGTTAATTAAACTTTATGAGAATAATTATTTCACGCTATATATGCGTTTTAACAGCATTAAAACACGTAGGTACTCGCTTTCTAAATTCAACTTCTCTCCTAGTTATCGTACATTTTAAATTAAAAAAATAAATGATAGATAAGAATATTTAATATCGACAACATATAATTTTTTTAGCTTAAATATATTTTTAAAAATTGAAAACTTGACGTTTTCCAATCTCAAATTTTAGATGTTAAAATATACAAAACCCTATGTTCGGTTTTTGTTTAAGTTCTCATATTTTGTTGTAATTTATTGTGTAATTTTTTTTCTTTTAAGATAATTTTTTATCAAACTGAAATCAAAATACCCTAAATATTTTTTGAATAAATGTCGTGATTGCACAACAATTAAAAGTGTTACAAATATGAGTCTATTTTTAGATTACTATAAAGTATATTTTAAAATTTTTTAATTATTAAATTTTTATTATTCAAAATATTTGTCTACAGAAAACCTCATAAAAATGGTTATGGTATAGCGTAATTTTAATATTAAATTATTTAACTGCTATAACGTATTTAATGTAAATAATATTAGTAGGTGATGCAATTTTTAATATAAAAAAAAAAATTTAATCACATTTTTAAAGTATCAACTAATGCAATTTGCTCTGAAAAGTGACGCTGCATGTAATAACCGCAGCACTCCTATAATATAATTTTTAGGTATAGACATAAAATAAACTAAATAAAGAAACACCACATCATTGTAAAATAAATACATTCCTCTCTTCATTCAGAATCTAAAATATATACATTTTTATATTTAATAATAGCTAAAGTAAATTACTTATAACTTTTTTATTAGATTTTAAACCTGTGTATAAATATTATTCTTCGATTTGTTTGTAAAATTCTACCTTAAATTAATGTGTCACACTATTTTTCGATTTTCTGGCGTCATCAAGCATCTCTTGGCGACTATGGCAAAAAGGGTAAAAAAAGATCGAGTCATATATCTATTCATATTAGATTTTTGCGAGGATTTTGATGGTATCATTATTTTTTGTTTAATTTGAACAATTTATTAGATTTAATCGAAAACCCTCAATTATACTCTGTTTAAAAAAATATATATATCATAATGAATATGAATATTATATGAGAGAACACACCATGGTTAACACCTCTATATGTATCTGGTGAATATTCATATATAAATTATTATTTTTAATAATTCATAATTTAAGGTATTTAGGAACATACATTTCAATTGAATTATCTATCATATTATTTATTTATCTTTTTTTTTTATTATAGATAGGTACCATAGAAATTTAAATACGCGTTCCGTTTAAATTTTAGTGTTTATAAAGACTTGTGTCATAATTTTTAATTAAAAACATAATATACAAATACAATATACTTACTATATAAATGTTCTTAATTCTTATATCACTTGTACAATTTTGTTTTTTAATTTTCTGTGGTCTGTGTTTTAATGATGTAATAATAACAACGTATATTATCATAATATTATAATTTATAACCATCTCATGGAAATATACACCGAGAAATAAGTAAATAAGTAAACTACTTATTTTATATACAATTGTATGGACTTATAGTATTAATAAAAATAATTAAATTAGATAATAATATGTAGTACCTATAGTCATGTTGAATGTTTACGATAGTATTAATATCACAAAAATTGACACTCAAAATAATATTATAATATAAATATATATATATATATATATTGTGAAGTTACCTTAAACAGGCGGTCAAAATAAAAAAACAATACTATCACAGATTATCTGTATTTGTTTAAAAAAAACGTGGCAGTTAGATGTAAAATTAAACTTTAAACAAAAAAAAATTTTTTTTTACATTACATTTCTTCACTTAATTTGTGCGGTTTTCTTATACAGCAAATAAAAATTAAAGAAAAGAAATGTAAATAAATGTATTTATTGCCACACATTAATTAGTAATTCATATTTAAAAAATATTATATTCATTTAGAGGACCATAATATTATGAGATATGTAGATATTTTATAATAATGTATTGTTGTTACTTTTTTTAAGTTATATTGTATATAAGCCAAATACATGATTTTCCATGGAAGAGAAAATGTCATGTTTTTTATTTAATTCTACGTATAGTTTTCCGACGAACCGGCGATATAAATTTTTTATTTTGCGTTTTTCTCGCCATTGTGTGTCGGGTTTACGATTTTTTGGTTCGTCCGTATATCGCGTTTTCCGGAGACGCGAACAGAAAAGATACACGCCACGTCTTCCTGTATTCACTCTATTTATACTCTGAATTCTATGGCAAAAGTTCGGGGTATCATCGGAGATAATAAGTTTTAATCTATATGCAGTAATCAATATCCAGACGAAATGGCAATAACTTATTATCATTATTTTTTTTTTCTGTTTGAAATACATATTACGTATAGCCATTGATTATATATTATATTAAAATATATAATCAATAGTATAACGTAATGTACCGCATATTTATGATAGTATTTTTTATTCTATAATGTATATACCTACTTCTTTATATTAGTTGATTTTGAAAACGAGCAAAGTTACACGAGTCCGTATTCAATTTTTACATATTATATTTATCGTAGTTACTAGTTATTTAATTTATTTGTAGCCAATAGGTAAAAATTATTATTATTATTCAATAGACTGGATGAGCTATATGGCTCATGATATTTAAATAACTGCGAATGCGACTACCTATACATTTTTGAATTTTATACAAAATTTTATCGTTGCCAAATATTACTTTTATTACGAACAATATTTATTGGATATTAGTACATTTTCACCTGGCAACAATGGTAAGTCCAAAACTTGAAATCCGAGAATCCGATCGACTATTTCACAGAGGAAGTAACTGCCTACTATAAAGTCAATATATTACGTATATGTAAATAATGTAAGTAATGTATTCAAATCGTAGTATTTCTATAGTATTTTTTATAATTTTAATAGGTTTTCTTTTTTTTAAAGAAATTAGGGTTCAACTTCTAAGGTTATTATATAGCCTTGTGTACAATATATATTGCAGGTTAAAAGAGCGTCGCACCCGTATTTGCTGTCTCCGTCTATCTAATGGGCAATATAGCAAAATTACACTACTCAAAACAATAGATGTGGTGTCTACGTTAAAATTAGTGTTAAAACACCCATTACCAATTTTAAAAAGGAGAATATTTTCTATAGAATAACGTATCCTTTTTGTAAAATATTCTCCTTTTAAAATTGGCAATAGGTGTTTTAACTCTAATTTTAACGTAGACACCACATTTATTGTTTTACGTAGTGTAATTTTGCTATATTGCCTGCCCATTAGATAGACAAGGACAGAAAATGCGGGTGCAACGTCCTCTTAAGATAGAGTATGATCTTATATATACAAATTAAAAATAAAGTTCTTCTACAAATTATTTACATTATTAAAATATTGATTTTATTTAGAAAAGTCAAGAATTTTGTGTTATTGTCTTCATTGTTGGCTTCTTCTAAGTTATTGGTAATGATAAGGTATTTCGTGCATTTTGAAATTCTGGGCATTCTATAATGACATGTTGAGTGGTTATGTCACATAGACATTTAGTGTATGTAGGTGTTGGATCATTATTAATTAGGAATGTGTGGCTTAAGAATGAGTGTATGATTCTTGCTCTTTTTTTAAAGTGACCTGTTGTCTATTGAAGTGTTAGGGGATGTGCTATATTTTTGTACTTTTATAAATTAGATTGTGGGCTAGAATCCCAATAATTTTTCCATGCCATGTCTATTTTTCGATTGATAGAGGCTTTAATGTCATTATCTGTTTGATTATATAGCCTTCTTCATTGATTGTAGGATGAGGAATTGTTCTGGAAACGAGATCTGCTGATTTATCGGCTATCTCGTTACCGGTTATACTAACATATGATGGTACCCACATAAATTTATTTTTATTTTTTTTTTATGAGTTTAACTTAGTTTGGATATTTTGGGTTTATCATTTATCAGGAGGGGGTTTTGGAGTACCCAAAAGGCAAGGGCGCTGAGTGAGTCACTTAGGATTAATATATTTTTTGAGACTATTGTATTGGTTGATATAATTTCTTCGTAGAAGGCATAGTTTTCTGTTGTAAAAATACTGCTTTCAAGAGAAAGTTTAAGCTGAATAGTGGTTTCGTTTTGAATAATATTGCAAATCCTACTGCATGAGAGGATTTAGATGCGTCAGTATAATTATGCATGAAGTTGGAGAATTTTTCTTAGATGATCAGTCGGTCAGACTTATTGTTTTTGAGTTCTTATATAATTATATTCATTAAATGTAAATCTACGAATATCTGAATAAATATCGAATAAGATATCAAATACGAACTCCTAACAGGATATTGTATAACGGATAATTTAATTAAACATTTAGATTTATAATAGCGGTGATGTATGATTGCCTACGATCGACTTTTTTGGAATTGTAATTGCCTACGATTATATGATTGCGCATAATATTACTACAAGGCCATAAATATACATCAATAAACAAGAATATGAGTGTAACGTTGCTAACAGATAATTTATATTATGTAGGGAAAAAAAATGTTTTTTTTGATACCATAATTCAATTTTGAAACGCTAATTTTTTGAATATCAAGAAGTTGTTTATATATGTGACCGAAAGATGAACTCTTAAACCGTCTTTAACTTAACATATACTTAACTGATATTTGATATACTTACTTAATGTGGTGTTTCATTAAAAATCGGAGAATATTTTCAAATTAAATTGTCCTAGTGAGCAAAGCGAGTTAATGACCTGGCCCAGTTTATAGTTACAACTGCAGACAGAACTACTGTAGTAACCTGCAAACAACGGCAATGTTGCTCTAAATTTGGCCAAGTAAAACATACGCAGTCGTAACATAGGCAATCGTAATATACACTATAATAGGTAGGATACCTAGTACAATACGTAATTCAAATCTCGGACTAAGATACAATGGACTGACATTTATATGACAAGTGGGGTAGCAGGTCGGGCCATCAATTAGTATTTCTTCCCTCCTACTAGACTCAGCCTTACATAAAGTACCCTTAGTTTTTGAGCGCTATTTATTGGCGATAATTTATAATAAAAACGCATTAACTATTGTATAATCACAAAACAATACAGAAGCGTCACTTTCAGCGCTAAGGAACTACATGAGATACATGAAGTTATGTTCAAAATCCTTGAGTACACCTATTATATTAAAAACGACATGTCATATATTGTTTGTTATATTATATGTTCACGTTTTCCAACCGTCAAAGTGTAGTTATCACGACCCATATCGTTATCATATAAATTAGTTTGGTATCAAATGTTTTTAGCACTTCAAGGGACATAACAATTATGATTAAAAAAGAAGCCAATATGGTAGCTCACTATATATATATATATATATCAAGGTCACAGGATCGTTTCCGTGGAGAACAATAGAATATGGGAGAGTGATGTAGGCCTGGTATAATATATGCCCTTGATATCAATGTTGTCATGTATTGTGTACAGATAGCGTTTAAAGCTTTAGTGTACTCACGTATTTTTTTATGGAAACATTTGTTGTCCAACGATAAAACGTTTGATACTAGTCTTTTATCTTAGTCCGTGATTCAAACGAACGAAAAAAAATTATAATAAATATTAAACAATAAAATGTATAATGATAACAAAATGTATTACGATTTCGTCCACATACCGCATATATCGGATAAACACTCATTATCTCCGCGAATGTCGTTCAACGGGAAAGAATTAAGATTGGGAGCAGTATATAAAAGCCAAGCCAACAACCTCTCCTCTCCAATGATCTAAACTATCTACTCATATTGACACATAAATACCAATACTATTCTGGCAGGAGACTAAACGCTAAAAATCCAATATTGCACAGTTTCTCGATAAATCCATCAGGCAGAACTCTTCAAAACCACACGAATCAACATGACTATACCATTACAGCCTCAAACTCACCTAGACACTTCTCATACATCCGTCACCACAGCCCGGACTTTCTGGACATCGCTCTACTAAAAGTCAGTTATATTCAATATGATACTCAAAATTTGAACGAGTTGTCATCGGATCATATTCCGACCTTACTGGATATCACCAGACTTACCAACCGATTACATAATCGGTGCGAATTTTAACATTTTAGTCATTATTATCGAAATTACGTAGACGTGAAAAATCTCTCGATTTACGTAATCGTATTTTTGCTGTTTTTTGTAATTTTTTGATAGCTTATCCTTACGCATTAAATAACTTTATTTATTAATTGATAAAATCGAATTTATAGCTAAAATAAATTCGTTTTTATTGACTGCAAAAGCTATTATATTATACTATATTATATTATATTATATTACTTCCTTTTGGTAAAAAAGCATGATTTGCAAGACCAATACTAAATTAGGTCAATATGATCAAGACAAATACCAAGACTTAAATAACAAAAGCAAGATGAAGACCAAGACTGCAATAGTCTAGAACTCCGTCTTGCTTTGCTCATTATCAGGCTCGGAAGTTGTAGCAATTTCCTTTTTTTTTTTTTTGGTAAATCTTAGAACATCCCAAGTAAGATACAATTTTGCTTCAGACCTTCCTAGTATCATGTACAAAATTATTTTGCTAATTTTTGCATATTGACGGTTCTTAGAACTATTTGACTAATTAAGGATTATAAGTACTATTTTTAGGTTTATTTTCATGTATTATATTTCTATTTTTAATGTATAAATAGAAATAAACACATTTTTTATATATTTTTTTAAGTTATACTTCTCTTCGGAGGGTATTGACTATATTAACATTTAAATTTTTTTTATTGATTTAAAATTTATAAAATACGATATTATTACGAAATATAAAAAAATAAATATCCAGTACCTACTGGTTCCAGCCGGTCCAAGTACCAAATTCCTGCATAGAAAGTATATACAATTTGTAAAAATAAAAGTAAAAATTAATTTTTAAAAATAAAATTTCAAAATAATATTTTTTTGATAATTTTATTTTGCATATCTTCAAATTTTTAGTCTAATTTATTAGCACATATTTTGTTGTTTTTAAGTGCATATTAAAGTGCTAAAAATTTACTTTTTTAGTGCTATAACTTCTGAGCTTTGCTTATCACTATATTATGTGGTGATGTTATAAAATGTATAATGTATTTCTTTGATAGTAGTATTTATATATGTATTCGCTCAAAATCGTTTTATAGAATGCAGTAATTAATAATTGCTGTGTTGTTAAAGTTGAAAATATCCACTACTATGTATGACAAGCTACAAAGTACTTCCACCCCCTACTTGCCTTAATTTTAGATTCTGAGCGAAGTGAGAAATATATTGGTTTTACGATGATGTTTTAATTTTTATTTCTTCATTATTTTCATATCTGTACCCAAAAAATCTACTAGAAAGAATACTCCGATCTTTACAAGCATACCTGGTTTTCGGTAGAAGATTTCATCTAGTAGGTACCTACTTAAAATAAGTCATTTTTCGATTTTTTAATTTTCGATAAACGCGTAAGAAAAAACTATCAAAAATTTAGCATAAAAATCGGAAAACACGATTGTGGTAAAATTCTTTATAACTCCGAAAATATTGATGCTAAAGGCACAAAATATCCACCACAAACGTATATACGTAAAATATTAGTACAAACAATTTTCGAATATTTTTATCTATTTTTAGACTATTTATAACAATATGCAAAATTGAGACATTTAATTCATAATAGGCTTAATTTTAGTTTTCAAGACTTGAAAATTGAATACAGTGTTAAAAATATGTCATTTTAGCTACATACAAAATTTTTTAAAAATCGATAAGTACAATATTTTTTAATAGCCATTTCAATTTTTTTTTAATACACATAAAATTTTTTCGACATTTCGGTATGAAATGTGTTCGAATTATGAGAAAATAATGAATCTATAAACTTGAAATTTTTATCAAAAACGTATGCAAGTACATTATTAAGGCAAATAATTTTTATCTATTTTAAGGCTATTAATAGCAATATTCAATTATTTTAACTTTTTTTGTTCATTTTATTATATAATAGTATATTATAAATTATAAATATAGTATAATATAGTAATTGTAAAAAATATCCACCGGAGCTTCGCTCAGAATCGTTTATTTTAGAAAGAAATGATTTATCATTACTTTCAAATTCAATATCCTTATCATTATCCTACCCAAACGTGCGAAGTGCTTTTCGGATTTTTCATAATATTTTGTTTAAATTTTAAATCTATATATTTATGATAAATATAGTGATATTAATGTTAAATGCACTTTTTATATTTGGATTCGGACATTATTATCTGCATGTACTATTTAAAATTCAATTTAATTATAAATTATTGAATTTTCGTATTCACATGTTGAAATACGTTTGTTCATATCTCGATGATTATAAGTATTACTAATCTCATTAATTATTATTAATGTAAGTATAATAATAATTAGAAACTGTAAAAATGTTCTTAACCCTTTTGCAGTCATGTTTTCATTAAATATATGTGTATATAGTTCCACAAGAAAAATTATTTTTAATATATACCTAATATATAAGGATGTGTGTTAGTAATGTTTTTAACTTTATAAATTATAAATTACTAAATTTCTGGAAATTATTCCATCAAAATGTTTAAAAAAATTTAATACTATACCATGAAAATGTTGAGTATTTTCCTTTACACGATAATAATAAAATAAATTATATTTCAGATTCAAAAAGTCGGTTTGAAATATTTGTTGGTGCTCGGTATAGTGCTAAATGCTTTATCGACTATAGCTTTTGGGTAATGTAAATAAACGTAAACTACATGATTTTCGTGTTGCTAAAAAAAATTTTCTTTTTACCAATTACAGATATTTGACGTACATTGATAGCAGGAATTGGTTCTTGTTGTTATCATTATTTCTGAGGATATTGGAATCATTGGGCGCTACAGGTGCAATGGTAGCCGCGTTTTCATTGACGGCCGTCACTTTCCCTGAATCGGTGGCCAGCACTTTCGTATGTATATAATTTTCGTTCAAATGTTCACATAAAACGACATCATAACTCGCGTACAGTCTGTTTTTGGGAAATTTTATGAAAAATTAATAATATGTAACGATTTAAATTGTATTTTAAAAGTAATTAGTAAGAGGTCCGGACATCTTATTTCAATACCATTTTTTATTTATGCATGTTATTTATGCAATAACGACGTTTGTTTAAACAAAATCTATAGTTCTTTCACTTAATTTGTTGAAATTAATTATTTTGAATAAATATTGTTTAATTATTTTGAAACAAAAAGACACTGGTAATTTTTCGAAGAATTTGTTGACTTCTTAAAATATATAGCCCAATATTCATGTTTATTTTCAAATGGCAAGTATACAATTATTCAAAATCACATTTAAAAAAAGGCCCTCCGAGGAAGCACAATAAAATTCATGATCTTTATTTTGATATCGATTATGTTTTGCGATAAAGATTGTGTAGGTAGGTACCTACTATGTATGTTGTACAAATACTACCTTAGAGCCGAATCTTGTTTACCCGGGTCAACATTAATTTATGTTTTACACTAGAAAAAAGATCTAGGTTATTTTCACTCTATGTGGGAAGTTATACTTTGACACATTATAGTCAATAAACCATTGTTTAGTATATTGAAACAAAATTGTTCACATCTAATATCCCAGAAACATTTATAAAATACCAAAAATTACAATTGAAATTATAACATATAGCATATAGATGGGCAATACATTTTGAGTTCTTTTTTTTTATCATTAATCATTATTTACATTTTCCTGTTATTGCCAATATAATTAGTCTGAATAATCATAAAATCAATTAAGTCTGATATATAGACAATAATAATAATAATAATATTTGTATATAATTAGTCATGATTTAAAATAACAATAATTATAGTATGAATAAATACAAATAATCATTTTTTTTTTTTTTAGTCTGCTCTTGAAGTATGTTACGGAATGGGATATATTGTCGGCCCGACCCTTGGCGCTCTGCTGTTCGAGGTATGTTTTATACCATAATATATTGTATATTATATGTATTATTATGACAATACATTAAAATGTAGGGGGTTTTTTTTTAATATTATACTAATAGATTGGTGGATTTTCACTGCCATTCCTTGTCATGGGTCTCATAACACTAGGCACGTCGTTCTTGGTGTGCATTATAATGAAACAAGATGTGCCTAGTCCGAACAAGGCTAAAAGTAAGTAAAAGAAAAACAATATACCTATATATAAAATAATAGATTTTAAAGGCTTTTTGGAAGAATATGATTATAAAATTATAATGTCTGTATCGCAGCCAAAGTAACACACCTTATGAGCGTTCCCACCGTACTCATAAATTCCATCGCAACAGTGATAACAGCTACAGCTATGGGATACTATTCGGCCACGTTGGAGCCACACATTCGTGGAGTAAGTTAATATTTTGATATTATATACTTTCATATACTTATATATAATTGCAGATCTTGGAACGAATAAGTTTAAAATGCATGTATGGACGAAACACGAATAGATTCATTTTTTTTTTTATTCGACTCTTTTTTTTTTTTAATGTACCTACACATAGTTTATATTTTTAATAAACTTAGATTTTGATTTAGTCCTTCATTTTATTACATAATGTTCAATAACCATTATAATTGTAATATTAAAATTATTTTAAAACATTTTATCAATTACTTAGACCGTTTTGGGGGTTATACCTCTCCGAAATTCAAGAAAAATAAGAAAATTGACGACCTGACTAGAATTTTTTAAGTTATTTTCAAAATTTTTAAAAAATGTTCCTAGATATTAAAGATTAACTCAAAAGAGTAACTTTTATTTTATAAATAAATATGCAAAATACGATTTACTTCGTCATTTGTATATTTTAAATTTAAACTAATTTTTTTTAAGCAGGTGTTGACAATTTATTTATTTAAGGACATAAATCCAAATCACATTATAAATTACATTATAGTGATAACAATTTATATATATATATATATATATATAATTGCAATTTTTGTATATTAAATTATTTATAAGAATACAAAAAAAAAAAAATTATTAAGATATCTAGCTAATAAATAAGTTATCATTACGAAATATGCATTATATTAATAAGGGAATATGTTAAATTGTTGTTAGAGAATTGTGAGATGTAGAAAAGATCTTTATCTCTCACATTGTAAGGATTTATTTTTAAAATAAAAGGATTAATTATTTTTTTAAATATAATATTTGGAGAATATTCTCATAACCAAAGTGAGTTTATCTGGTAATATTGCATTTATAAAATATATAACGAAGAACATTATTTTGAATAGACTCAATTTGGTTTCTATGATTTATAGTTTTGGTTTCCCAAATAAGACGTGATGTGATTATGGATCAAGATGTAGTTTAACAAGAGAAAAATAGAGACATTTAAACATGATAGGATCATTAGCCTTAAAAAAGTTGCGTTTAATTGTACTAAAAACAGAGAGCTTTTTTAGAATTTCTAATACGTTATATTCAATAACAGTTTAGAATAAAAAATAATTCCCAGATCTTTGATTTGAAAAAATCAAGTTAAACTATAATTGGCTAAATTATAATATATAATATTATTTATATAATTGTATTATATTATATTGGTTAAATGTTATTAGGTTACGTTTTTTGGGAAAAAAATTATCTATTATATATATAATATATAAAGTATTACATATACTAATATTAAGGGTCATTTCATTAGAGTTGTACTAATCATAAATATTATTTAAATCTTCTCGTAAAAAGTTCCACATCAACCTTGCTATTTATTAATTTGAAAATGTTTGCATCACTACCAAAAAGCAAAATTTATTAATAATTTCATCATCAATATCATTATTAATAGGGGAGAGATGTGCTCATCTTGGGGAACACCAGAAATCGTAGATATAGGCTTAGATATAAAAGGTTTAAATTGAACAAATTGTAATCTATCAGTTAAAAATGAATTGAGCCTAGATAGAAGAGGATACTAAAGTCAATTTTTATAAGTTTCGAGATTAAAAGTGAGTGATAAATTCTAACAAATACCTTATAAAAATTAGTAAAAAAAAAAACGAGACAGAATTCAATGGAAATTGCTTGAAAGTGATTAAGTTAGTTATTGTAGATTTTAGAACATTTTATAAAAATACAAAATAGTTTAGAATTAATAATCTTGGAGAGAATTTTAGGCAGGATAGAAATTTCCTAATTTCCTAATTTGGATATAGGGTGGTAATTAGTTACTTCAGATCTATCACCCTTTTTAAAAATTGGACTAATGTATGTATTCTTCCATTTATATGGGATACACCCCGTATTTAAAGACGTATAAAAAATAGGTAATAAGAGAAGATAGGATAAATCTACAGGTATATACAAGTAAGGGGATATACCATCTGGACATATACAGATATTGGTACTATTGTAAAATTATAAAATAGCATTCTATTTTATACATTTTATACATTGTAATATTTAATAATATTGTTATACTGTAATGTTTTATTCAAAATAAAGGCACTAAAAAAAAAAAATCATAAATATCAATTTCAATAAAATAAGATTTTTTGGAAACAATATTAACCCGTTTTATAATTTCGGATCCGGTTAAATTTAGATTCCAGATAAATGGGTTCTGATATCGATTACGGTTCTACTTATATAATAGGGCTCCGGTTCTGGAACCAGTTAATTTCGGTTCGGTTCCAGTTCATGACGATTCCGTCGTCCGTGTTCTGATAGACACCTGTATTTACAGGGCTATCCCGAAGAAATATTTAAGGGGGTGCCGACTGACATTAATTTAGTTTCATAAAAACATACAACATCAATAGAGTTTATGTTAAATGCATGTCATTTTTGTGATTTACAATAAAATCACCATTTATAGTCCACTTATTTAAATGTATTTATTATTTCAAGTTTACAATCTGGTGTCAATGCCAATGCATAATACATATTTAAATGAAAAAAGTTTATCTAAAAAAAAATGAACTAGTCCATGATCTTGGCTGAATTAAATTATTATTATTATTATTATTAACTTGTTCATATATTAAACGAGCTTTCCTAGATCCGTTAAATAATATGAATTGATACATCAAAATCTATTATTCTAAAAATATTTAGGTTTTAAAAACAAAAATACGCATTTTTAATAAAATGTACGTTATAATATATAATTGTATATATTTATAATATATACATTATTGTCGCAATGTAGAAAACAAATGTACATCAATATCAAATATTAATAAAATATTAGATGCCGACTTAACCATATTAACATTAGCCTTAATATTTAAAACATAAATACAGAGGTACCTACTTACTGTTATACTATACTATATTATTTGAATAATGGACTTTTATATTATAAATTAATGTAATATTCTATTACGATGATGATAATATAATTATTTCTGATATAAAATGGATATTGACACGTAACTGTACTTTTTTAAGTATCTATATTGAAAATATGGTCATATACGGTATACAAAAACAATTTATACTGAACAAATATATTATGTACCTTATCGGTATTTACTCATCGTTCATAAATCAAGTATGTATACTTGAGACGACAAATATTAGATAATGTATTGTATAAAACTAATTATAAACAATCTGAAATGGATTTTTATAAAAAAAAAAAAAATATAAATAAAAATATAGGTAACAAAATAAATATTGAAATTTAAAAATAATATTCCACTTGAAAAATTGTTCAAGTGTTTATATTTTCTAGTTCAGGAATAGATAAAAAAATATTGATTGCCTATGTAGGTATATATTACTATAATAAATTATAGTCGTGATAATAATTCTACAACAAATAATTGTATTAATATACATTGTGAGTGCTTTAATTTGATTCTTAATCCTATTATTTAAACACACCCTGTATAAATCCGTTTATATAAATATTATTAAATTTTTCGCATAAATTATTATCTATCACGAGGTTATGCATGTGCACCTATACGTGTATTTTGACAAGGATCTTGATCATTTTCATTATTAATTGGCTCCAAAATCAATAGTAACCAAAGCGTAAATCGTTTTATTAAATCTTAATCAGGCATACATATATATATATATATATATATATATATAGGTACACATTATGTGTAATAAACATGGTACATAGTAATAATACGCGTGTATACTATAAAACGTGTAATGTAATACACATATTTATTGTATATATTATATTTGTTAACAGTTTGGACTTTCATCCGTAGACGTCGGATTCGTTTTTATCATCAGCGGCGGAACGTATGCGCTGGTAGCACCAGTAATTGGATATGTTTGCGATACTGGATTGAACCCTAAGAAAATAATGATTATCGGAACGGTCTTGACTATCATCAGCTACTCTATAGTAGGCCCGGCTCCATTCATGCCGTTAAACAAGTATGCACAATCAATTTTTTATTTCAGACATTTAACGTAGATTGAAATTGAGAACAAATGTAAACACCTTCCATGGTCTTATCATTAATTATAATATTTTCAACATTATCACAACAATAATATATTAAATGGGATATAAGATTTAGATTGGTTTTTTTTTATATAGGTATTATAAAATATTGAGTGCTCGAGGGTGATGATTTATACTAATATAGAAATCATAATATATTCACAATTTTTTTTTTTTTTTTTTTTTTTTTTTTTACTAAACGATAAGAAATAAGAATAAATATCTATAGCTCAGTACACTTGTTGTATGTGTCACAAATTTGAAATTGTTCAGGAACACGAATTAAAGTTTTTGGTCTTTTCAAACTCGCATAACTTCAGTAGATAATACTAATAATAACATTGTTTTATAAACATTTTAAATTATAAGTTTACCTTTATGTAGTTTTATTATAAATGTATATCAAACATGTAACATATTTATTTATTTACCTGTTAATAAGTAATTTAATAAAAAACGATTTAGACTTATGATAAAGTGGCAAAATACAATTTTACTGAAATGGACTAATGATACGAGTGTATAAGTAGACTTGATACAATTTTGTAGTTTGTTATATAAAATAATAATGTTTATTGAACGTAACCGTAAATAATGCAATAATAGGTTATAGATCTATAATATATCTTTTTAAAAACTTGATTTTTAATCCCTTTAATTTACCATCGTACGGGTTCACTTCTTCTTGTAAAAATAGTTAAAAAGGACGCTTCACCTTTGATTATTAATGGGTCCTGTATTTTCAATTTTAAGAAATTTAAAAAAAATAAAAATCTAACAATTTAGATATATTTAAGTAAACTTTAAAATCTATCTAATAATAGCCATGTACACGTATCATTTTATTATAATGTATTCACGATATTTCCGTCTAACAGGCATATAAGCTAGATAAAGTTATAGAACTTTGGAAAGTTTTTGGATAGGGATTGATTGAGGCATTTTTCTTTAATAATAAATATTGAAATTTAATCAATATTTATATAAAAACAGTGTTTTTAAATCACCTAGATCGATCCCTAGTAGGAAAATCGATGAATTTAAAACTGTTTTCGGAATTTCAAAGTTCTAAAATGTTGTTTTACTTTTAGGTCAAAACGTTATTGACATCAGTTTGATCTAGATAGTTATAATCAGTACCGGTGCAAGGGCCCTTACCTTACCTACTATGGAACATACATTTTAGAAAATAGATGATTTCTCCTTTTTGGAATCGATTTATTCTTTGGTCTCCGCGGAAGAAGTGGAAACCCTTTTTTTATTGATTGTTTTTATAGAAGTCCCTCGAAATATAATTAACATCAGGCCCCGAGAATTCTCAGGCCGGTACTGTCTATAATATGTATATATTATTCAATCACTTTTTTAGTGTGGAAAATGTAAAAATCGTAATTCATCTTAAACTACGGTTATAAAGACTGAAATAAATAATAATAATGTAACGTGCAAATATTTTAAATTAAACCCAAAATAATGAGGAACTTAATTGAATATTACAATTCCAAGATGTTTGAAATATTTAATGTTTATGAACGCTTTATGAATTAAAATTAATTGCGTTCTGGTATTGATATTAAGTATACAATATACATTGCATATTAAATTTTACATTATAATCATATTATTTTTATCAAAAATGTCACTTAGATTGTAATAATTAGAAAAACACACACAAAAAAAAAAAATGGGCATTTTAATTAATATTATTCAATGGAGTATGCTCTCTTACAATCTCTCTTAATTAGATCATTAGGCAAATGATACGGAAATTACATAATGACTACATACACTTATAATTGTAAAATCAAATTTTAAATTAAAATTTTCATTTAAACCAACGTGATTTTAATTTTTATATATTAATTCAACTTTTTAAAATTTTGAAATTTTGATCAAACGTAATATTATTATATAGGTATCTAAATAAAGTATTATATTATATTTATCATTATAAACACTGCTTATGCATAAGTTACTTAAAAGTACTTATGTTCTTTTTTTTAAATAAAAATAATAATAATTTTAAATATGGCAATTAATGCAATATTTTACTATATACAGGCCCTGTATTACAGTGGTTAACGGGGTGTAATAGGAAAATTTTACAAGTTCAATACATTTTGATTTATTCAATATTTTAAATTATTTTTAAAATAAAAATGACAATACTCTTGCTCTATAATCATAATGTTTTAAATTTAATTACAGTTTATAGGAACAAATTCAAATAAACATTCTTACCTATTTAATGCAGATTAAAAATAGATATTTTTTTAAATCTGATTTTACACCATAAATATATAATTAAATATTAAATGAGCTTAAAATATATTCATATTTTTCCATACATCCCGATAAAATTCATAATCCGAGGTGCACGAATTGCACTCAAAAGTAATTAAATTTATAACGCTTTAACGCTAACGTTTAAGGGCCCGATCGAACATTTTTATGTCTATGAATCGTCCCTGTACGATCCAGGATGTTTGTTCCAAATACGTGTATATTATGTGTCGAAATTTGGTACCGTCCGTTATCTGAATAGTTTAAATATGAGAAAATTCAACCACATTATAATGTCGATTAGATATCTTAGTGGTATAGACAGGCCCAACGAGAGGGGAGTGGGTCAGCATTGACTTCCCCTGGCCAAGAGTTTTCAGGGGGGAGCGGGATTTTTTTAAATTTTAGTTAGGCCAGGAGCGCATTAATACCATAGACGTAATTTATATGAATGGTATTTTTATATATATATATAAATACATATCCGCGTCGCAAAGATAACGAATGTTTATCTGATATGATATGCAATATATGGACGAAATATTAATACATTTTCTTATTGCTGTATTTTTATTAAGAAGTATTTATCATTATTTATTTATTTATTTATTTATTTATTTATTTACGGAAATAAATTTCCAATTTCAAAATAACAAATTAACAGTTTATATGTACATGGTAAAAGAATTAATCTAATAGTACTAAATAATAAAATTGATTTAAACATTAAAATTATCATGCAAAA
>JAIPRL010002863.1:0-21214 GCA_025469235.1 Pemphigus obesinymphae | reverse complement strand
CGAACCATGAAAGTAATGGATCGTTGAAACCAAATGATTTGAGTTTGATTAATAAAAGAGAATGATTAACTTTATCAAATGCTTTTTCAAAGTCTGTATAGATTACATCAACTTGTGCTTGTTTATTAATTGTTTCCAAAATGAATTGTTTGAAAATTCCCAGGTTGGTTAATGATGATCGTCCTTACATCATACTCATAGGAGCACCTATATTACAAGTAGTATTACAAAGTGTGACACTCAAAATACGTTGCCCTTATAAGTAGTCTTACTCAAAATGAGTTGCACCCGGTAGATCAAGCTAGTATATTACTGATATAGTCGGTGATTATGACTATTTTATATGGTTTTTATAATTTGTAACAACTTTTTGTGTTATTTCCCTTGCAATTTTGAAAATTACTTAGAAAATCGAAAAATGATCTTTATAAAGTTAGAACGAATTTCCTTTTAAAAACCTCTTTATTAGAAAACTCTTACTTTATTCCTTCTGATCCAAAAAGTGTATATACAATATACATACTGTATGTAATATGCATAAAAAATTAGTAAATAATAAATTACACATTGTAAAACTCAATACATTCCTTGCCAGATTCAAAATCTAATAAATAATAATATTATAAAATCAATAATTTTTAACCAAAATAAAGGTATTATTATTTTAATAATTAAAAAAAAAAATAACAAATAACTGGTAAACTTAAATAGAAATTCAGTGTGTATTTTTTACTTCAAGTACTTATAAATTATGGATCGATTGGCTTCGCTGTAATATCATATCAATTATTCCTTATTTCCAAAACCAAATTTTTGGGATTAGAAATTTACTGATAATTTTTTAACAAAACATATATAGATATATATTGTCAATTGTATAGATTAACCTAGTTATCTGATATAATTTCTGAAATAAATTTAAGTTTTTTATGAAGTTTACTTTAGATCAACTTTCTCATTTTTTTAAATTTAGACTTCTAGCCCCTCTTAATTTAAAATTTTAAAATTGTCAAAAATATAATCGTTAGATCTATAAAATTAAAAATTTAAAAAGTGAGAAAGTCTATATTTAGTAAATTTCATGACAAATTCAGAAATTTTATTGGATTACTATATTCATTATTACTTTATCTGTATAATTGATAAAAAAACGTACATTTTATTAAATTATTGTTATGGACAATTTCAGGTTCTACAATTAAGATTCTACGTATTTTTATACAAAATAATATATGTTTAATTTTCCAGTTGTTTTGAGATTTGTATGCATTTCGTTCATCCACATTCTCACTTTTTCTCCGTTCTTTTGACCCATGAAAGAAAAAACGTGTTTCCCAACTCGCCGTACGTTCGCTTATGTTATTTATCGGTATACTGTGTCGTCCGTTATTTGGATAGTATAAATACGAGAAATTTCAACAGTTTTATCATATTGATTAGATAGCTTAATGGTAACAGGAATAATTGTTTAAACTAACTTTCGATACAGGTACACCGGTTCAAATCCCACTCCGCAGTTTTAAATTGTTTTGCGACTTATTTTATTCGATTTATGCGATACGTAGGCGAAATCGTAATACATTTTTTTATCATTATAACTTTTATCATATAATATTTATTATCATCTTTTTTCGTTTGAACTGATTCACAGATTAGATAGGTATATTTATATTATATTATATTATAGTTTATATATCTCATGGTAATGAATTTCAAATCATCAGACTTCCATAGTATTTTTAAAATTTTAATTAAATTTATACATTTAATACATTAGTGCAAACTTTTATCATAGGTATTACGATGTTTAATCGGACTTTTGAACATATCGACCTGTTGATAATGGTTATATAAATCCTTGAGAATGATAAGTCCAACCGACTTTATATGATCAGAGTATTAGATACCTACTATATATTATTATACATTTATATTTACCGTTTAATGTATTTAAAATCTTGAGATATCGTGATTATATACCACAATATCTTGTACAAAATAATTTATGTTGGAAAAGAGATATTCGAGTTCGTTAATCACATGAATCGAGTAACGAGTTCGTTATATAAGAAGTTCGTATCACTTTGTGGAACCAAAAAACCTGATGAGATCTAGAAGTGCGAGAAGGAACATAAAAATGTATTGTAGAAAGGACGGTAGGTGAGTCTATTAAGTCATCAAGTAGTTTTAGAAGGAAGATATTACTTACGCATTGTCTACGATCCGCTAATGAGGATAGACCCAACTCATTAGCAATGAGTGAATAATCATGAGGGGGTATTAATTTTTGCATAACTATGATACAAAATTACTAAACTTAAGTTTGATCTTAATCACAAACTCATATCTTCACAACTGAATAAGTGATCGAATATAAAAAAGCTGATCGCCGAATCGTTATATACGTTATCAGAACTTTAGATAAAAGTTTAAAAGCTCAAAAATATAAAACGTTGGTTTTTACTTACTATAATTTCTGCAAAAAAGTACACGTATATATTAGAAGTAAGAAAATAAAATAAATATTATAGCAAAATAAATTTACTATTATCATACATCATAATCAAAGTTCAAAATATTTAACTATAAACTATTAATTATCATAGTTAAAGGAAAATAGAAATAAAACTTTCGGTACAACAGCTAGAATATTATAATTTAAAATAAATTTCAAAATGGGCTTTTTTGATAGCATTTTAATTCTATAGTTCAATGGGTTTGGCTGTAAAGGTTTATTCGATGTGGTCTGTCATCCATGATATAACAATATAAGTCTGTTAAATTTATTATTACCAGTACGTAGTTGATTATAATATATTGTAGCAAAAACATAAAAAAAACTGGTATTGTTGATTTAAACAATTAAACGAAACAAAAATATAATCTATTATATTTTTTTCGTATAACTAATTTAGTTTATATAGATACTATAAGTGTAATATGATTTAGAATAATTATGATTTTGGTTAATAGCTTATTATTTACATGGGTGACACCCAATTTCGTAAATAGCATACTCGAGTAAAATTATTCAAATCTGGTTTATTAATATGTTATACTTAAAATACATTCTATAGTTGGTACATTAAATTAAAAATAACAATAGTAAACTATTCTGTCCAAAGACCGAAGAAATAATGGATCAACTTCCTCTACCTATATTCTACTCAACGTAAGAAGTGCTTCCCTGTATTTATTTTATTTTGTAACTAGTACATTGGGGCGATATGCTTCTCAAATTAAATGTTAACTATTCAGTTGTATTGTAAGGTTGTTTTAAATATATGCCATTTTACGTAATATTCAATTGTATTTATATAAGTAATTAAGGACAATAAATAAAAATTGGAAATTGTAGTGCCCCTATTTTTCGAATATTTTACAATGAATAAAACCTATTTCAAAAATATAAAATTGAATACGTCAGGATTTTTTTCTGTAAAATTATATTTATGGTAGGTATTATTTTATGGTTATATTTTAAAGTTATATTTTTACATAATTTAAATTTTAAAGACAAATATATCTATTTAAATTATTGAGATTTAAAAATAGTTGTATATATTTTCAAAATTAAAATATCATAAAAAGGATGTCGATACAAAATATATATAATGATCTCGTGAATAAATTTGGTCATAGGTCAATTTACTCTAATATTAAAAATGACAAAGTTGCGATAGAAGTACGTAAATTTCGTATATTAATAGCTGGTTAGACGGTGACAACAAATACGGGTATCACGTCTTTTAATTGATTTATAATATCGTTACTATTGTTAAAATTTGTTTTAAAAATAAAATCGACAATCAAAAACATAGTTTTTAAAATAGATACTATTGAAAAATATGGAATTTTGAAAATTTGAATAATCACATTAATGTACTAAATACAGTATACAATATAAATATTATACTATTATTTATTAATTACTAAATATATACAATATATAATCGAACCCAAATGTAAGATATTAATCGACCATTGACCATATTATGTTATCCCATGTGCATGCCAATTATTATAAAACTAAGCAAATTATATGTGCTTTGCATATATTACATATGAATATATATAATATTAATACAAATGTAAAAGAAAATCATTTTTGTTAACTTGAGAACATAATATAATTCTGTGGCTCATTAATGTTTTTTTATATATGTATATATATATATTGTTAATGTAGGTTCGATGTGTATATGTTCATAATTAATACGATTTATTGATTAAATACATATTATTGCAACATGGGAATATGAACGAAATAATTATAATTAAAATGATTCGTTTAAGTTCAAAATGAATTGAATTTAGATTGGAATTTACTATAGAGGTCAGTAGATTGTAGATACCACATGAAGTGACCCCATGAGAGACAAATGGGCGAAATTACGTACCTATAGTCTTAAAATGTATGAAAAAAATTTTAAATGCTCCCTAATAAAAAAAAATCCCTTTAAACTGCTAAAATTATTCGTATCGACTACACATTGAATTATCAGTTATAACGATTATAGTTATTATTTTGCATAGATGTTATGATCCGTATATAAAGATAAAATTACATCTGATATTTTATTTAATTCTGAATTCAGCAAAATTTCGCTAAATAGTTTTATATAATAACATTATTTTTTATTCGGAATTTTTAAGTGGAGTTCTTGCGTATTAATAAATCATAATCAATCATTAACTTTCTCTGAAAGTATATTTTCGTATATATTTTACGTATAAAAATTGTTACGGACATGGTAAGGCTTAAACTAAGGATCAAACTAATAAAATGAAGTGCAAATAAAAATATAAATTACCAGGTATTTACTATTTCAAAGTGTGAAAGACATTGTTTAGCTAAATATTTATTTTTAATTAATATTCAATAATTACAAATTTTAAATTTTTTAACTACCTACATATTTTTTAGCTATTCAAATATACATATTAAATAATACCACTCTAAGACATAGTTAAGTTCTCATAATTAATTTAGTGCAGTAATTTATTTTTAATTTTAACTACTATAGACTCATTGTGATCATATACATACTCCTGTAGAGCAAAAAGTTATAAAATTATTAAAAAATATGAAAACACTGCAGTGTGCATATAGCTATCAGGATAGTTTATAAAAAAGAATAATTCATCAAAAATAAAAATCAAAAATAATAAAAACCTTCAAAATTTAAAACTAAAAATTGCATATTATGTAAAAGTTAAAAATCTAATCTAAACAATTATAGAATTATCCTATTATTAATTATATAAAATAATATATTTTCAAAGTTAAAAGTGTATATTATAATGCCTGAATTATTTAATATTATTTAATGAATTAAATTAATATATTATATATTTGAAGATATTACATTACATTTTGTTATTACTTTTAAATGTGTTATTAATATAAAAAAATAGGTATATAGATTAGTTTGACATTTAACTAATTTGACTCTTTTATAAATATTAAATAATATGTAAATTTAATAAGCTTACATAAGATTTTTAAATACAATATAATATTTAAAACAGTTCAAAATGAATTTTTGTTTTAATTATGTTTATAACATTGATTACCTAGGTATAACATAATAGTAACAATAATATATTATAATAAATGATTGTGTATATTTGATCAAAGGACTCTGTAATCGTAGATTCTCGTAAATTGCATTAAAAATATATTTTGACGGTTTTCAATTGTTTGATTTTAATTTTTCTAAAACTTTAGACCCAATTTACTATATAGGTTTATAGTTTATTTATCCCATGAAAATCGAGTGACAAGATACTAATAGATAAAAAGTATAGTAAAATTCCGTTTTTGATAATATCATATATCTATTATATTATAATAGCAGGCCCAGAACGAACAGATTCTAATAACCACAAATTATAAATTTTTTTATGAAATATATTAATATATTATAATATTAGTGTACCTATAAACCCCGCAACCGGCAACCTACTGTACAATAAAAGTCTAGTATAATACACATAAACGATGGTGTATTCAGGGCCGTCTCAACAGGGTTCTTGGGGGGAGGGGGAGGAGTTGCCTCCTTAAACAAAACACCAGTCGGCATTTTAAAGGCTTAGTCGGCAAAAACAGATAAAGTTGATGACCTTTTTTTTTTATTTTTTGCTTATTTACGTTCTTTTTTTTTGTGTGTAATTTTTACACTTCATAATTTAAAATTCCTAGTTCCGCCTCTGGTGGGTTACCATAATTTACACATTTTCCAAAATGGGTCGTACCGTGAAAAGTTTTGTAACCTCTAGTATACGTATACTGTATAGTATATAGTCTTAGTTTTGTATATTGTATGTTCTGTCTTGTTAAGTTATTATTATCAAAGCAAAGAGTTAAATATACTTGCATATAATATTAAAATATATAACGAAAAATTTAATACATACATCTATTTACTTTTTATTGTATTATTTATACTATAAATTATATGTATATTCTATATATTATTAATAAACAGCTATTATAGGGCTGCTACTTAAAATTCAAGGGGTATAGTTATTCTATGCATATCAGCTAACTTTACGTTTCGTAACGTTAGGTTAGTTGACTTCACGTTACAGTATTTTTAAAGTTATATACTTTTTTACAGAGAGTATGCAAGACAGCAATATTAACGTTAAATCACTCCTACCCCCTATTTGTATAGACCTATCCGCGAACGTTTTTCTCACAAATATTTTCGACACCAACGTGGTTAATGACAAATAATAACAGCGGTATAGGCAGGTAATAATATAATATTACCCTATACCACCGAGATAAAAGTATGCAAAATTTCATGGAAAAAAAATTCAAATATCGGAATGACTTGTCGAGTACGGGTTATTAGTTATTACAAAGTATAAAACAATAAATATCCAGTGCCTATTCCTATGTATCACTGGATGTACATATTATATGGTTATAATATACGCATTCGTGAAACAATAAATGTATACTTTTATAATGAAATCTCGTTTTAATCATTATAAAAAAGTACTATTAATTAATTATTATAATGTCCTCTAATTCAAGACGTATCATAAAATTAGTTTATCGTTCGAACAATATTAGTTTCTCGGGCAAAATATTAATAGGTACCTACTATTAATTTACTATTAACCGAACGAAATAAGTACGTACTAATATCTACTTACTTAGCTATAACTATTATTCTATTATTCAAATATACATTATTAAAGCTTATTATATAGTATAAAATTCTGATTCATTCAAAAGCAGATTAGATTTTTACACATAAAAATTAACCGTGAATATATTAACGGGCTCACAAGGTTTTTTTTCATAATATATACTGTTTATGAATAATTAATCGAATTAAATGAATATGAGGTATTTTTTATCATTATTTATATCGTCATTATATATATATATACAACAGTATTAATTATTGTACTTATTGTCCATTATTGTCTGCACTATAGTGGCACTTCAGCTATTCAAATTATGTTATATAGATATCATTGTATTATTATTTATTTTATCATTATAATAATTATCATATCAATTATTAATTTGTATTGCATTTAAACAGATATTAGACATATTGGTTAGATTTGAAGAAGTTTTATAAGTTTTATAAATATCGGTCACTACCCCAGCTCCCAAAACACAGCAATAGTTTCTCACTCTTGAAATAAGTGAAAAAAGTAAGAGGTTTGTTTAATCTAAAACAATTGTTTTCTTAATTCTTTTTCTGAGTGATTTTTTCGTTTTCTTCGTCTTTTAAAAATGATAATGATAAAAATAGTATAAAACATTTTTAATACTTACTCCTCATTGTTTAATTAAATATTTTATATTATATAAAGGATAATAATTTATGTGCCAAGAGCATAATATTATAAAAGTTTTATATTTACTACCAATTTCTGCATATAAAACTTATCAAGTAACAATTAACAAAATTCAACTGCAATAATTGAACAAAAAATAAAAATATATAAACGTATTATTATAGATAGAATTTAATGTTTAAAATATCGAGGAGTACAATGAATGCAATGAATTGAAATCTGTTAATTTTAGAAGGTAACACGAAACAATTATTTCAGATGTTTTCAAATTTGAATTAAGTATTTTGATATTGTTATCACTATTCTTTTAACCGCATTATAAAATATAGTCAAATATTAAATTTTTTCAAAAACCGAAATCATATTACTTTGGATATTTAAAGTTTCCAATAAACATTATTTATATTAAAATTAATAATATATGAACAATATTATTCACAATTTTATTTTTCTCATTTTTATCTTTAAATCTTTAATGTTTTTATACAATTTTATATTTTTCCTTACCACGTTTTTAAATGTGTTTTATAAAACATATTTTATTTTTTTTAGATCCATGCTATTAGTCGTTATTGGTTTGGTTATACAAGGATTTGCTTTGGGTATGATTTGCGTACCAACGTTCGTAGATTCTATGAGGGCTGCATTGTAAGTACTAAATTATTGTAAAGTAGATACATTTTAAGTTAAGGGGCCTCTTGACTGCCATATATTAAGGAGTATTATATAGGCAAATTATTATTCTTTCGCTGAGCGTCTTTGTGCTTGTGCACATCTATTATCTATTATTATATATTATAACGATCTATTTTGCAATCACAAAAATATGTATATTTTTCACTCAAATAGACGATTCTAATTCCATCAGATTATCAAAATATGTACTCTAATAATACATTTCAAAATTTAATAAATATTAATATATTTTTAATAGATTCCTCAAAACTTTCTTGTAGTATCGTACCAAAAATATTTCGAACATTATTTCTAATTAATTAAATATTTATATTGGAAATATAAATAAAAATTTTAAAATATTTAAACCATGATTATTACAATAAAACATTAAAAAATTTTAAATATTCTTAGTAGGATACTTTGAGCAAGCTCTAAAACATAAAAATGTCTTAAAAATTAATATGGAGTTAATATGGTCTCGGTCTGATGTAATTTGAAACAATCGTTTTTTTTAACATAGTAGATGGTAGTCACGAGACCCTTAGTATCAATTAATTTTTCAAGTTTCATCATTATATATAATTTATATAATATAATTTTTTTCTTTTTAGTGAAAGCGGTTTTCCAAATGACATACATACTTATGGTTTATTGTCCGGTATCTGGTCATCGTCATTTGCACTAGGTGCATTTTTAGGTCCAACAATAGCTGGTATTTTGTACGATTTAGTTGGATTCGAGAAGGGCACATACTTCGAAATATTCTTACATTTAGTATTAGTAAGTAAATATATATATTTATAGGAAAATTAAGATTTTTATTTTTACCAAACGTTTTAATATAGGTACCTGGTACGTATAATTTGTTATTATAATGTTAAGAGCACAGTTTATTTTTAATAGGTCACATAGGCAATTTTTAAGGTATTTCAAGAAGAAATAAGATTTAACTTTTATTGTTCAATTATAATATTTTTTCAAAAATATAAAGAAAAATACCTTTGGATCTATACATTTATATCTCTTTAAATTTCAATAATATTCACTTAAGAAAATGATACCCACTCGTTTGTTGTCTCTGTCTTACTTATGCATAACATAATAAATCTACATATCGCATTATTATTACAGTTTATTTATAATTAATTAATTAGAGTAAATATATCTATTATAAAATTTGTAAAGGAAACCATACACTATACTCTAGCGTGGAGTTTGTTTTTTAAATTTCATTTTTAAAACTAGTTACATGCATTCAAAAAAAAAAAATAGTTATTTAAACTACTTTTTTAACGCTTTTCCGTGCTAGAATAGTTTATGTTCTCCTCTAAATATTTGATAATAGGTAAATTTACACTTTTATTAATTATAAATAATATGCATACTATAGTGAGAATGCGGTGCGTAGATTTGCTATGTTACGCGTATTTAAGACAGAGATAAGAAACGTGTGAGTAGCGTCCTCTTAAAAGAACCCCGTGTAGTTCTTTTGAAAAAGAAAAGAAAGATTACTTAAATATCTATATGTCAACATTGATGTTTTGAAAAAAACAATTTATTTCATATATTATGTATAATAATTAAAAATAATATCATAAAATAAGCCCTTTAAAAGAGTTAAAGCTAAGTTAAATTCGTATATTTTCTTTTTTATGTCAAAATTATGTTTTTACGATAATTGTGCTTAACTATTGTGCTTACACAACAATAATATACGTACATTGTACGACGTTCTATTAAATGTAAATAGTGATACAAAAAATTAATATCATACAACATAACAGTTAAAATACATTAAAGAGAAATAATTGAGGTTTAATTAAAGATAATTTAATTAGTTTCTGTTAATATATAAAATATATTAGTATTGCTGGGGTGAAAGCAAGGAGAGATTTTAAATGTGAAAACCAAGATTTTATTTTTTTTTTATCCTTAATCTAAAAATCAAGAAAAATAAAAAAATTGACGATCAGAGTTTAGAACTATATGTTATTTCAATGTTATTGAATAAATAAATTAATTGGCAGCGTAAGGTTGCTCTGCTCTGTGTTATAATATTCTGTAGTATTATCAATAATAAGTAGCTAATGAAAATAGGAAATATTTAAAATATAGTTATATAGTACCAGAATCTTTAAACCAATAATAGCGTCCCCTACTTTATTTCCTTTACGTGAAAAATTATCAAAGTAAGAGGTTATACCGGCAACAACTTAATATTTTTTACTTTTTTTTTAAATTTTTTATCTGTACTACTTTTAATAGTCGTGTGTAATCACGACATTAGTTCAAAAACTGCATTCAACGTTCTGATCACTGCAGTTTGATCAAAAATTATCATAAAAGATAAATAATCACAATATATAAAATATGAGAACTTGAATCGAAACTATCATAGAGTTTTTGTTCGATAAGTATATTTAAACATCTAAAATTTTTTGATTGAAAAACGTTAAATTTCCAAATACTTAAAAAAAATTTGAAAAAAAAAATCATTTTAACTAAAAAAAATGTATGTTGGTTTATATTAAATATTCTTATCTATCATATACTGTTTTAATTTTGAATCTATGATTACTAGGAGAGATATATAGTACCTACTCATTAAGAAAGCGAGAACGTGTTTTAATACCGTTAAACACATGTATATATAGCGTCATCTTCAGTTAATAGTTTCTAAGGATATTTCTTATAATCGCCCCTGTCTTGTGTCATAGATCTACTTGAGGATTACGAATATAACATATTTATATCTTGTTTTAAAATTATTATTAATAATTATAAATACCTTATTTTTACTTTTTAAAATGCCGTTAACTATTTTAGTAATTAATACTTTGCAACACATCGATGAGATCATCTCTAAAATATTATCCTTTATATATTTTATAATGTGTAGATTTTTAGGTGTTTTTACTCTAAAATTACAACAATTAGATCATTTCGTTTGTTATTCATGGCCATGTTTTTACTATTAAAAATCATTGGTGTAGCGTCTTCTTAATTATAGTATACTTGAGAATATAAAATGAAGATAAAATTGATAAAAATAAATAAAAATTGTAACAATGCTAGTTTTTGGTACCCATAGTTTTGTAAATTTAAAAAAGTTATATTTTAAAAAGATCATTGGTGATTTATTTTGAAATTACTAATTATTTTTTAAAGTAATTACAAAATAAATATTATAGGTATTATCTTATAATTTATATTGGTCATTGTAAACGAAACTCAAGTGCACCAAAATTTTTTGCTATTAATCGAAAACAATTTTAAATATGTTTACTATTATAATTTATAACATTATATACTCAGGACCGTTCCAAAGAAAGATTTTTTATTAAGGAGGGGGGGGTGAAAATGTGAAAAAAATAATGTAATACTTTTCTTCAAAACATAAAATAAGCAAAAAATAAAAGTAATCGACTTTTTTCCTATTTTGGTGACTAAAATCCTAATAATTTATAGTTTGCCGACTTAAAATTCTCAAAAATACTACACTGCTGCATAATTTCCTGATAAAATTATACCGTCTAATGCGCATAGCTAATGAGGATCCTTCCTTCTATTTTTGATTATATTTGTATTATTAGCTATTATTCCACTATTAATTTAAATTTAATTAATGTTGTTTATTGTTAAATATTATATTATATATTGTCTGTTTGGGTTTTTGCCCGTTTTGTATTATAAAAATAAAAATAAAATTCTAAAATACTTCATTCAAAACGTAAAAAAGCTAAAAAAAAAAAAAAAAAGGTTAGGTATCGACTTTTTATACTATTTGCCGACTAAAATTAATTTGACCTAAAACGAATTTAATTAAAAATTTTAAAATCAAAAGATTTCTTAGAAAATATCCTTTTTAGAATAATCGAGGTAGCTGAATAATTTGTTTTATAATTATGATTAGTCAAAAATGTTTAAAATAGATACATTCTGATTAATCATTACTGTGGTAAATTCATATCACAAAAATTGCCTCAATTAATCTAAACAGGATATGCTCAGGAATTTTTGAATTTTATAGATTAAAAATCTCTACATCCTTGTTCTTAAAATTTCCGAAAGCTATACTTTTCAACACGAAAAGAAATGAAATTTGCCATTTTGTATTACTTTACTGACTTGTGCATGCAAGATGTGAGAATTTTAGTGTGTTAACATATATATTATATATAATATATAAACTTCATTAACTTCTCGAATACGCCGTATTTTCATGTACGATAAATTGCCTATATAATACTCCTTAGAAAATGTTTTCTAAAATAATATATAATAATTATAGATATACAAAGAAATGGAATCAAATAAAGTACAAATATATTGTTTAAATTTAAACATTCCAATAAGCTGCTTTTTTTTGGGGGGGGGGGGGGGTTTCCGGCCTTTAAGACCATCCCGTAAAACAAATTTCCCTCCATCTTATTCTGTTTTCAGCTATTTCTCTCCAGTTTGCACTTGGGTCTACTTCTTTAACTTCTCTCTTCACACACTCTTCCCATCAGAAGCGTGGTCTGCCTAGTGGTCTTTTTCCGTTCGGTTCCTCTTTAATTACTGTGTTTATCATAGCGTCTTTTTTCCTCCAAGCGTGACCTGCCCACATCAGTCTTCTTTTTGCGACTTCCCTTGAAATACATGGTCTTTGGAACAAGTTTTTTAGTTCCTCGTTAGTTCGAATTCTCCATTCTTCGGTTCTTGAGTCAAGACAAGGTCCATAGATTCGCCTTAAAACTTTCCTTTCAAATGTGTCCAATCTTATTTCCTCTATCTTTCTTAATGCCCATGTTTCTGACATAAATAATATATTCCAATAAGCTTTACAGATCAAAACTTGAATTGAATATAATACATTTTATTGTATGTTTTTAAAATGTCTAATATGAATAAAACAAAATGTGTATCTTCATAACATTGAAATATTCAAACTTGTTTACCAGTTGTAGTAGGACCGGCACATTCGAATTTGTTTACAGATTGTAAATCGGACTTTCCAATGTTTCATAATTTTATCATGCTTGTTGGTCTTTATAAACAATAATAAAATGATACGGGTACAGGGCTATATTTAGATAAAATGTACTTAAATATTTCCGATTCGTTATTTTTCATAATATTTCTAAAATATCCCGGTAAGAACGCAAATTATCATTGCACTCTGGCGTTCGACGCTGAATTTTCCACCAATTGAACCGTACACGTGTACCCAACGTATTACGTACTTACCTATACCATACAACGATAATAACTATAGTGATAAGTGATAAAGTAATGAGATAATTGAGACGTGCTCGATTTGTCGTTTTCGCCCAGGGATTGGCGCTGATGTTGTTCGTGTGCATGGAACGGCGGCCGTCCGACAAGCTCGCCCTGAAAGGCATGACCGACTCGACCGTGGAATTCGCCGGCCGCGCTGAAGCGGCCGACCCGACCGCGATGCCGGCCTCGGGCATCAAATCGCCGGTGTACACCATCAACGGGCACCACTCGTCGTTCCGGTCGGCCGGCAGACACCGGTTCGGTTCGACGTACGGCAGCTTCAGCAACTCGTGCCTGGCCACGTCCCTGTCGTCGATGCGCATCAACAGCGAGGCCCGGCCCGAGGCCAAGGACAGTCCGCTGGCCTTCGAGTCCCGGATTTAGGCTCGCCCCCCCCCCCCACAGGATACTCATATAATATAACCTAACCTTTTGCAGAGTAGCTCTCTCTCTCTCTCTATATATATATATATCTATCTCGTCCTTTACATTTATGCAGTTCCCTCTCTCTATTGATCAACCCCCCCCCCCTCCCCGCTCAAAAATAAAAATCGATTTAAATCTTATATTTATAATTATATATATATATATTATTATTATTATTATCTCGTTAATACTGTTGCGTTCTATATAAAACCTATACCGTATTTGAAGGGCTCGTTTTTTTTTTTTTTTATTTATTGAAAATCTTCCACCACGACGATTACTACATGATCACAAACAACGACCCTATGGCAATAAAAAAAAAAAAAAAAAAAAAAAAATAAATAAATAATACTCACCTTTTTATCGTTCATTTATTTACTTTTTTATTTTTATTTTTTGAAACGATCGACTGCGAGAAATTCCGTACATACGTATCGTAAGTTTTAAATTCATATATATATACATACCTACACACACGCACATGTATTTATGTGCATGTTATTGATTTAGAATTTCGTATGCCATAAAATATATATATATATATATATATATATTGTATATGTACGCGGATGTTATTATTTAATATTTCTCGTCAGACGACGAAAATGGATACAAATCGGGCGTTTTAGATATTTACTATGATTGTCATACTGTATAACATCGTATACACCATACACTGTGATTTTATATACCTTTATATATATAAAAAAACATATTGATATATATATATATAATATATATTATGGATATCATTTTCCTTTAAGTATTTGGTAGTTATATTTTTATTCGTTAAAGTGGCCACCCTTACACACACACACACACATAAAAATTTTTATTCACACATATTAATTTTCTACATAAGTTTTTGTTTTAAAGAACGTGATAGTATGATATCGTTGAAAGTCGTGACCTACCGAGATCAAAGTGTAAAAACCGATGACCGCGAAAGCCCTTGGATGCGATTATAATGATACGGATTTATATAATATGTTATATTGCTTATAATTGCCGTTAATCACGCTTTTATATATTATAATATAATTTGTATATTAAATAATTGTTTTTAAACGTATAGGTATGTGTAAATATGATATGTATACATCAGTGCTTGAATCGAGGGAGTACCTCGTTTACCTGTTCTTTTTTACGAAAATATTTTTTGTATACATTTTTTTTTTTTTTCAAAGAACCGTTACATGAATATGTTTTGTATACGAAAATAGATCAGGACTTCCGACTTTTTTGGTTTTCGGAACGTTCCTATTATACTTAATATTCCCCGATTCAAATACACTGTATTATTTAGAGATTTTGGGCATTTTATAGTATTTTAAGTGCTTAACTATATTATATTATTATGTTATTAAGAAAAATAAAACTAAATTGTACAAACCGATAATAATATTAGTTTACTTTTTATTTGTATGATGATATTTTTCAATTCTATATATAATATATATGTACCTACTATAAAAACAGTGGCTATTTTCTTCCTTCATCGATAGTAAACTGAAGAAAAGAAAGACGTGGGTACCAATATTAATGAAACTCAATCATAACTCGTCACTCTTCAACAATATTTGCACTCTGTCAGTCTTTATATTCTATATTCAGACTGTTAATATCCATTGAAAATAAAGAAAAGACATTACTATAGTTTCTCTTGAGATTAGATTATAGATATATTAGATTTAATTAGGTTCGATAGACTAATACAGTTCTTTCAATATGAAACAGAATTAAAAACTGTATACGTAAATATATTTACTTATTGTTTATAATATTTATATTAAATCTATATTATTAATTACAGACTAATGTAGCTACATGACTGAATAAAATGTGCATTTCAACTCGATTACTTATAATATTTAAGTTTTTTAGTAGTAAAATACCCCTAAATATTTAACGACAAATATTTTAATGTAATTAATAAGATTATTGTATAATAATACATTATGAGTATGGCTGAATAGATTTTACCAGTGATGGCTGCTCGTGTGTAGGGGCAATGGGGCGATTGTCCCCTCTAAAATTTTAACAAATCATTTATTAATAAGTTAGATATTGATTTAAATATTAACAATTATTTATATTTACATTGTAATGCATTTTAAAAATATTATTATCGAAATATAAAAATTATTTTCCATTATAAGTAATTAGTAGTAATTATTGGTAATCGGAGTTTAAAAATATATATAGGAAATAGCACGGTTGAAATAGCGTAGCGAGGTTTTACAATGATGTTTATTTTTATTTTTTTCTGTAAACACTTTTTCTACCAGACGAAGTGCTCCGATCTTTACAAGCTTACTCAGTTCCTGGTAGTAAATTGCATCTGGTTGGTACTTTAAAGAGGTAATTTTTTTACATTATCAATAGTTTTTTAATGCGTAAGGCAAAACTACAAAAAAATTAAGTAAAAACGGTAAATATACGATTTCGTCAAATCGAGATTTTTCATTTCTTCGTAATTTCGAAAATAATGACTTAAAAATCTTGAAATTTACATCGAATATTTAATTTAGTAATATACTTACGATGATTAAGTTTTCTTAAATTTTTTTTGTAATTTTGGGCTATTTATAGATATTTTAGATTTCGAGGTTTCCTCGAAGTGCTAAAAGAGGTAATTTTGGGTTTTAAGGCCTGAAAATTTTATACAGCGTTAAATATACGTTACTCTAACTAAATTTAAAAAATCTCGAAAATCAGTAGTCACGATTTTTTTTATAGTCATTTTAATTATTTCGACAAAATGGCCAATATTGAGGTATTCAAGTCCAAATAAATGGTAAAATGAGATTTCGCGCATGCCCCATAGTAACTATTTTTATTTTACCATTCATTTAAAATATACATAAGGTTACACTAAATCATATTTATTTCTACATAGTTTGATCTTTAATGTAATGTTAAACATAGGTAGGTACTGAGTATATAATTAATATTAAGAGTTGTGTATACTACACCGAACCTACGCTCAGAATCGTTTTATTGAATGCAATGATTTATCATTGCATTCAAATGCAATACATTCACCAAGAGTACCCTGTCCAGTCGCAATGTGCATCCATCCCTACTGACACCCAACGAGCGAAGTGCTTCCATTCCCTACTGGCCTGTTTTTTAGAAATGTTATCAATCACTTCGAATAAAATAATGATATTAAATGGGTAATAATATTTATTAATGTATTAGGTATATTATTAGTCTGTTAATTATTATATTCATATTACAATATTCTATTATTATAATATTATATTATTGAAATGAAATTATATTATTTATAACTTTTGTAAAATTTTGACATATCTACTTACATTATATTTAGGTACATACAATTGGCTGTGAAAAACCACATCAGATAGATAACAGCTGACTGAAGACAAAGTAATTGCGTTTGAGGGAAATTGTTTTGGCCAGGTCGAGTTTTTCTCTTGCTACACTCGGACAGATTAAATCGAAAATATCCCCAAATTTGTTGAGGAAAACCACGTCGGCTAAATACAACATTTTGATACAAAAACGCATCGTAAAATACGTTGATCTGGATAATACTTATAAATTTCAAATTCAAATAGCTAGAACTTTTAAATGAAGTTTGACCGCCAAATTCTGACTGAACCGTAATTTTTTAGCTATAGATATATACTTTTCGAGAAATAAAATTCCAAAAATCCGGTAAAGTAAATTAAAAATGTTCTAGTATAAATCGATATGACATTGAAGTTAATTTCATTCACTAAATTCTAATTGCACCACTTTTTTCAGCAACAAAAACTACATAGACTAAAAAAAAATAAAAATTCTATAATTCGAATGGTCTAGTTATTTTAATAGATGTCTTATAATATAGTTACCTATATAATGATAATGATAGTAATAATAATAGCATATTTAACTAGTAAAAGTAAATAGCTACTGCTGTAGATTTAATGAAAACAGATAAATTGTTTAGAATTTTTTACTACAATTGCGGAGTATGATATATATTAATCGTCTATTTAGTAATCGATACCGGTCCTGAAGAAAATAATTTGTAAAAGATAATAATTAATTATTAATAAAATATAAGCTTGTACATGATTTGATAACGTGCATCCACGATTTGAAAATGTGGAGATTAAGCGTCATAAGTTAAATAAATATAAGTAGGTACGAGTAATTAAATATGAGATTATAAGAGTTTGAATCGCAACGTTTTCAAATTGGTATATTTTAATAATAATTGTGATTTATCTGAGGTTTAAGTTAAACCAAAAACTATGATTAAGGTGAAATTCAAACATAAATGAGTAACCTAGAATATTATTATATTAATTAGCGAAATGGAAAAATGATTACAATACACAACATATTTTTAAGCATTATAATTTATTTTAAATCATCAAACTATAGGTATTTATTTTTATTTAGGTATTTGGGACATTTATTTAACATTTAAAATAAGTTTAAACCTTAAATTAGGGTCCCCGGAAAATCTGTTTCACCCCGACCCGTTAATTTCTAGCACGAATTAAGATAGTATGGACTGGAAACGACAAAGAAAGCGAGTGGTAGTGGTGCGATTACATTTTGTTACGGTGAAATTAGTAAATGGGGGAATTTAAGCGATAATATTTTTATGAATTAAATATCTCAAAACCCAAAGTTGCTGTGAATAGAGCAAAATTAAAATTAAGTTTGAAAATTGTTTTGTAGTTGTAAGATACAAAGATACATACATACATGTTCGTTAAAAACTTCAAGACTCTAGGATGATTATTTTTGAAATTACAGAGAAATAACTATAATTCATGTTGACAAAATCGCATTTTTCACTATTTTTATGTAATTTTTTTAATCCGCAGTTTGAGAATTTTGACAATTTTAAGAAAATTACCTCTCTAAAATACCAACTAGATAAAATTTGCTACCAGAAAGTAGGTACACTTGTAAATATCAGAGCATTCCTTCGGGTAGAATTATTGCATACGGTCAAATACCGATACGAATGATTATAAATACTGGTATTTATAATAAATTATATTATATACGGGTAATACACATAATACGATCGACGGGTTAAAATGTGGATAAGAAACCAGTTTTGATCTATGTTTGCACATGGTGAAATATGACTCGTGGTGCGTTGTGCGCTGCAATGTCGTAGCAGTATATATCACGGCGATATATTCGTAATATTTTGATCTAACTACTTTTCATATTTTTAACACAATCAAATCAATAATTGACTTAGAATTAAAATAGTTTCACCACGTAATTCATGAGAACTTCAACTATATCGTTTTTTTTTTCAATATGTGTATTTTTACACATACAATCTACGATTGAAAAACGTAAAATTTTTCAATTTTGAAACTTAATAGAAAAATGTAAAAAAATTATTGAACTAAAAATACTCTTTGTAGTGTCATAGTAAATTTTCTCATGTGTCATATTTTGTTTACATTGTAGCTCTACGATTACTCAGTAAAGAGCTGTACTGAGAAGAAAATTACATGTTTTAATAGCGTTAAAATAGGTGTGCGACGTCCTCTTAACTAAATATAAAAAATTCTATTATATATATATATTGTATGTATAGCCGGGTATAATCTAAGGTGTTGTTAAGCGGCATAAAGAACGCACAGATTGGCATAGAAAAAAAATGTAATGCTAACTTAAATTGTATATACATTTTTGATAAAATGTTGAAAATCCTTAGATTAACCGACATTTTTACAAGAATACATCTTAGGTTTACAATTTCCGTAAGATATATGGAAAATTGTGGGTAAAATGCATGTTAATTTAATTTATCTTCAATACACACATTATATTAAAATTTGAAAGTATATTATGTTTATAAATACTGATTAACATTAAAGAATTTAATAGTTCTTCAGAGTATTTTTGTAGTGCATTTTATTCATTACCAGGGAAAATAAGGAAGGCTTGAACCCGAACCCTGGTGCACTCCCACTCTGACCCAAACATTTTCAGTTTCCCCACGCAAACTCGCCTCACTTAAACTCGCCCCTTTATACATGTCCTACACTATCTAGTACTGTCCTATTCCATCCGGTCCCACAGTTTTCATATTTTTCATTTATTTAACAGTGTTCCACAGTTTCTTTTCTCTTATTGTATCCACAATATTCAAATTCTTCTCTCAGAAATTCTTCATTTAATAATGCCTCTAAATATTATTTCTAACTTTTTATCACTTCCTCGTCCTTCGTTAACACCCTATCCTCATCATTTATACACCAAACATTTTAGATTCTGAGCGTAGCGAGGAAGCTTATGGTTTTACAATGAAGTTTATTTTTTTGTTTTTTTTTTTTATTTTTCTTATCATTTATAACACATGGATATCTCTTTTCTGTGACATGGACCCTGTCATTTGTAATTTTTCAATTGATAATAATTTTAAAAGAGAAATTGTGTTTGTTAAATGTTAATTGTTATTTTATTAATTATTTTTATAAACTGTGAAGTGAAAAGTATTTTAGATTTAAGTATAAAAGTATTTATTACATACCACAAACGTATAATAAATATATGGTACTTACAAAAAACAATTATTTAATTTAATGGTATTGGTAATCAATAAAATGATTTTAATGTAATTTCCATAAAGTAAAGTTTATAATACCGAAAAGTAGGTCCCGTGTCTCTACTACTTTTTATTGTTGTTGTAATAACAATTTTTATTAAACATATTTACCAAAAAATTTTAAAATAGGTTTTTTAAATAATTTTAGAGTAAAAACACACATTACTAGATCAATAAAAGGCATTATTTCAGAGTAAACCTCATTTGGGTTTTTAATTTATTAATTAAAAAAAAGTTGATATTTTTATTTTTTTTAAGCTTTAATAACTTTTTTTTTAAGTACCAAATTAAAAATCCCAAATGAGATTCACTCCGAAATTTTTTCCTCTATCAATTTGATAATGGGTATTTTAACTCTAAAATTACTTAAAAAATCTGCTTAACAGTTTTGCACAAACATGTTTTTGTCAC
>JAIPRL010002862.1:0-53582 GCA_025469235.1 Pemphigus obesinymphae | reverse complement strand
AAAGTAAAGGACTAAGGATTAGTAGGAGTAAAACAGAATATATAGAGTATGATTTTGGTGAAAGGGAACACAGAGGGAATAGGGAAAGGCTAGAAATAAAGTTAAGTGGGGATGTGGTGGGAGAAGTAGAGAGGTTCAAGTATTTAGGGTCCGTTATACAGAAATGTGGGGGTTTCGAAGAGGATATGAAACACAGGATTAAGTGTGGATGGACAAAGTGGAGAAAAGCGTCAGGTATTCTGTGTGATAAAAGGATCCCTATTAGGTTAAAAGGTAAATTTTATAAGGTAGTGGTGAGACCTGCAATGATGAATGGAACGGAATGTTGGGCAGTAGGTAGAAAGATAGAACAGAGAATGAGTGTAGCCGAGATGAGAATGTTAAGGTGGTTGAGTGGAGTTACTAGAGAGGATAAAATAAGGAATGAGTATATCAGAGGTAGTATAGGGGTAGCTTCGATAGTAGACAAAATGAGAGAAAATAGATTAAGATGGCTCGGGCATGTAGTGAGGAGGGAAGAAACTGAGGCAGTAAGATTAGTAAGGGAAATGCATGTTGTTGGTAAAAGGGGGAGGGGAAGACCGAAAAAGAGATGGGGGATGTAATGGCGAGTGATATGAAGAAGGTGGGAGTAAGTGAAGAAGATGCGATAGATAGAGTTAAGTGGAAGTGTAGGACGAGGGTGGCCGACCACAAATAGTTGGGAGAGAAGGCAAAGGAGAAGAAGAAGAAGATCTAAATATTTTTGGTATTTATTTTTTTAAATTGTAAAAATATAGGTAATATCATTTTCTATTGAAAAATAAAATAAAATACTAATAAAGAAAATGGAACGAGTTTGTTTTTTTATAAAAGAAACGAAGAACGGAACTAATTTCTTTTTAAAAGAAATTTCCCTGGCACTGACATAGGGTCACGCCTGCTAAGACCTTCGACCGTGCAGATAATCACCAGATAGATCAGATAAATCACCTGTGTAGATAATACTCACACCAACTGTTCTCCGTTAACTACATTATTATATAATATATTGTACCAGTTATTTGTGCTAATAAACGTTTCCATACATTCGATCTCAAGCACGAGTACTATAATATGTTCTTTTTGAATATTTAATATTATTAAATCAATTTCTATATTGAAATATATTAAATAATTTATAACATTTTAATATATGTTTTACATAGTTAGATTTTTTTTTTTTAATTGTAGGTATATCTGAAATATATATTTTGTATTGAATTTTGATATTTCAACTAATTTTTCAAATGCAAAACTTATTGAAACTACATGTAAAATTATATTTATTCGAATATGATTTACCTTTATTTTTATAGTTTTAATTGAATTATGAATAATTTTAAGGGTGATTTTTATATTATTATGATTGTTATTTAAACTAATAGTAAATTTACCCGAAAAGAAATTGTGGTTTTGTTTCATAGAGCAAAAGTTAATTGCATTATTACCAGGTAGTGTATTAATATGATAATCTAATTTTTTAATTTTCTTGATTGCGTTTACATAAAAATATTTTCAATTTCTATATCCCAATTTATATTGAACAATATAATATTATTATAACACTTTTTCTCTTTTTTTATTTATATTATTTTTTTATAATATATATATATTTATTTAAACATATTATATTATATATAATGTTATTTTATAATATATATGAGTATTACATTTTTTTAATTAATTTCTTATTTCATTTTAGATTCTGAACTTTGCGAAGAAGTAATTAATTATTAAAATTATGTTAATTTGTTCATTTATTTTTATTTTACTGTTAGCAAATATTCGGCCAGAAAGATCAGAGGAACCTTAATGTATATTCTATATCGATAGGAATTCGGATCTAAATACTTTATACATATCATTTTTCCAGTAGTTTCATTATGGAAGAAGAAAAATATCTATACATAATATATATATACAGTGTGTCTCGTCTTGAATAAACTACTTGATATTTCAGTTTTAAAAATATTCTTGTCTGAAAACTTACATTCTAAATCCAAAATTTACCGATTTACAGTTATTTTAAGTTTAAAAAAAATTATTTTATTCCGATTTTTCAACATATTAAACCGCTTATACTAAGTCATTTATTTAAGTATTTCGATGATTTTTCTTTACAAAAACAATAAAAAATAATACCTTTTAACATTTTTTTTATTCATTATTTTATTTACTTAAGACATTTTTACAAAAAAATTGAAAAATTTTAATTTCAATAAAATCCTATATATAAAATTCTAATTCCGAATACCGATTTTTCCATGAAAAAAATACAGAACTATTTATTATTAAATTTCCTGTCTCGTTTTCACGACCATTTGACATCAATTCCTTTACCGTTTTCAATCTATTCTCAGGTCATTTTGGAGATTTTTACGCCTTTCATTTTTCCGAGCCTTCGACACCGGGAAGAAATAGTTCGATTCCCAACTCGCCGATTTCCGTTTTCACTCGATGTTCTCACACGTCGTTGTATTATCGCCTCAAACTTCTGAAATTGGCATTAGCGACCTTTGTATGACATTTTCGACTCTGGAAACTTCGGATTCGCGTTCCTCAAACGTTTTAAAGCAGACTAAACGTTTCTTTGTTTACCGATCGCCACCGACCGACCGAGACGTTTGTTCCGAATATGTGTATATATTATCTGTTGATATACATAACAGTGTTGTCCGTTATCTGAATAGTTTAAATACGAGAAATTTCGATCACTTTATCAATGATACTATATCATAATGGAAACAGGAATTAACTTTCGATACACGTACGCTGGTTCGAATCCCATTCCGCCTATTTGTTTTCTTGCAACTATTTTTATCCTATATCCGAAATCATAATATATTTTCATATCAATATTTATTTTATTTAATATATCTTATCTTTTTTTTCGTTTGTTAGAACTAAATTTTGTAGGTAACTATATAATTAAATTATGCGTTATATAATACCCTATAATATAGATTTTATATTTTATAGTAATGAATATTGTAGGACCTCCGTAATATTTTTTACTATTTTGAATTAAATTTATATTTTTATGTTTATTAAATTGATACTTTTGGTGATTTTTTTTTTATCATATATACGATGTTTAATCGGACCTTCGAACATATCGACCTGACAATAATGGTAATATAACAATTCGACAACAAGAAGTCTGATCGATTTCTTATAATACTACTATATTATATTATACTTTTTTATTTTATAGGTACTTATATTATATTTAACGGGTAAATATTTCTTGAAATTTTGATCAAATTTATGGTGATGCCGTATAAAGTTTGTACACTCAAGTGAGAACCGAACGTAGCGTGATTCAAGTTCTTATAAAAATCCAAGAATAGCAAGTACAATCAATTTTCGGTTTACATATTTTTTCAACCAAAAACATTTTAGGAGTGAACAATTATTTTTTTAATATTATTAATTAACAGTATTATTTCCGATAAAATACATGAAACATGGTATACGAATTGCACTCAAAAGTAAATCTACTAATGAGGTGCTGTACTTACAAGGAGTATCGCCCGTTAGTTGTTGCACATAAACTAGTTATAAATAATAAATATGTAATGTTTTTATATTATATTATTTTAATTACCTTGTAAGATTTAATATTGTTACTAGATATTCAATGTACAAACATTTAAATATAATACCATACAATAGTCTTGACCGCATGAAACATCCATCCAATGTAGATGCCTTTCCCCAAGGATTGGGACCCATTAGTAAATGATCATACGGAATATCACCATAGTATTCTATTGGGTTAGGGTCATTTGTTATCGTCTCATCCGAAATATCCGTATAATTGTTATATGATACGTCAGGGTAAAATTCATGTATATTGTCTGCATTCATGGCAAAAAAAATCCAAGGTTTATACCAATACAATAACGTATACCTTACAACTAAAAACAGAATAATTTAAATCGATTTTTATTAAATAATATAAGATCACATTCCAATGTCACAAAACAATTCGAACGTATGGAGTTGATCTGATTTCAGAAAAACTACTTATTTGAATTGTTCATTTACTATCGACATTTCAAATGGTAGTCATTTTTCATATATTATATTTAATAATATAATATATATAAAGTATGTTCAATTTTAACTATTTTATATGAAGACAGGTCGAAATGATGAACCTTTTAATTAAAAACCGAATCACGAATTTTTGGTCTAAATTGAAAATACAATTCCACAACGTGAAAAAAACCTATTTACTTCCAAATATATCAATTCGTGAGTTTAAAATTTGTATAAATAAAAACAATATCTAGATGCAGGAATTTGAATATTGAATATCATCCCTTGAACCCTCGGGCAACATTATGGATTACTATTATTTTATATTAGAAAGCAACGATAAATCATTTCACTCATAAAGCGATTCTGAGCAAAGTTAAATAAAGAATAAGTTGAGATTATATAACAATATTTCATTATTATTAACATTATTTTTGATGATCAAAAAAAATTAAAAAAAAAAAATTGTAATGGTCTTTATTCCCATACTCTTATTCGAATATTTTTACCCAAAATTTTGTTTTAAGAAAAACATGGTCGGGTTTAAAATATATAATTTAGGGTCACTAAATATCTAAAATCCTTGTTATTTCTATACGTTTTCAAAAACAGGAAAATATTTTTCAAAAAATAGATTGATATTGAAGATTTAGAAATTGCTGTTAAAATAATAGTATTCTACATGCTCAATGCTCATATTTAATAATGTTAAGATTAAAAAGAATTTAAAATATTTGTAAACAATATTTATTAAATATTTCAAACTTATTTATTCGTGTTAAGTGAATACTATATTATACCTATTTAAAATTTATAATATTTAAAAAAGTAAAAATAATAAAATGATTCACATTCTTTTACGTCTAAATTAATTAATATATTGTATAAATGTTTCACAGAGCAGTTTTATTTTCATTAAGGTGGCCCCTGCGATCTAATGGTCATGTTTAGGCAATTTTTAAATAATTTTGAAATTTCGTATAAATTATTGCATGTATAAATTAATATAAATTTGAGGATATCCCACCATCCGAAACCCTTATTATAATATTACAAGAATTGCGCACACCGATAACATACTCGCAGTCATATACGTGTAAATAATAATCGTTGACATTTGAAGAATTTCTCCTAAACTGTACTCAAAACTATACGTTTTCTCAATTGCATCGGTTATCGTACAGTTCAATTTGTATTTTGAAAACGTATTTAATCGATTTTTTTATATTTTTAATTTATCAAATATGTGGCAAATTTAAATTTTATAATACAATTTTAAGATATAAACAAAAACTGCAGTGAGTAGTGGGTGGAAGCACTTCGCTCGATGAGAAGGATACTGGTGGTAAATATATTGAATTTGAAAGCAATGATAAATCATTTCTTCCTAAAAAATTAATTCTTCACTGAAAATAAAGTTTCACTGAATATACTTGACAATTATTATAGATTATACTAATATAATATATAATAACTATAGCTGAATTACCAGGCGTTGCCGGGATTAGATTGTTTTGTTTTAAATATTTTTTTAATCTTCATAGAAACTTTTCTGTATAGGTACAACATAGCAATCTTATGCCCCAGTATTTAGTATTTTACATATTCTATTTGTTTAATCCATTTTAATAAAATTTAAAAAAATATTTTATATATTTACAAATACCACTGAATTTGATATCAGCCTATGATACACAAACTTCTGCAGAAGGTCAATTATTCATAAACCTCTCAGAAGGTTGTAATGGTCAATTATTTATGAATTTATGCATTTTTTAATTTTAAAAATATTGAAAAGGTGACATTTTGGGTTATTTGTTATGATAAGCAAAATATCTTAAAAAATCTAAAAAGACGCACTCTCACACATACAAAATAATTCATTAAAAACGATCCAGTCGTTTAGGAGAAGTTTTAATACTTATACACGGATAGAATGAATATATATATATATATTTAAAGATATAATAATGTTATTTAATATAATGAACAAAATATTGAAAAATATGATCAGAAGTATCAGGTATCGATTGGCTGCCATTAAACTACGAATTAATGTTGAGAATTTCAGATAAATTAAGTTACTAAAAAACATAGTAAAATCACTATATTTTAATTTGATATAAATTTATAACCATTGAAACCATTAGAACCATAAACTTTAAGTCTGATAACAAATTCTGACTTTACCATTAATTTTGTGTTAAAAAAATACTTACTTATATAAAAAAAAGCGAAAAATCCTGTAAAGTAGAAATACAATACCGATTACAAATTAAATATCTGGAAATTAAAAATTGCTATAAGTAGTCCGAAAATGAGTAAACATTTAAAATAAATTTGAATATAAATAAATATATATAAATTAAAATAAACATAAAAATTAATTTGCTTTTTTAATGTACTTACATTTTTTTGGTGTTTTTTTGTTTTTGGTGAACATTTTTAGTTTATAGATTTATTATTTTGATAAAATTCTAACAAATTTCTTACAAAAATGTCAAAAAAATTAAATGAGTATTCTAAAAAAATTTAAATATCTATGAAAAATATTATATATACCGATATTTTTAATTTTTTGTATGTATCTAGAATAGCGTACTTTGAAGCTAGTATTCAATTTTTAGATCTTTAAAACTAAAACTAAGTCTATAATAAATGTCTCAAATTAGCATATTACTATAAATAACCTAAAAACATGTAAAATATTTTTGTATTGATATTGTAGGTACCAATATAATATCTTTGTGGTGAAAGTTTTATGCCAAAATATTTTCTCGGAGTTATGAAGAATTTTACCAACATCATATTTACCGATTTTTATGATAATTTTGTGATATTTTTTTTTTATGCGTTTATCGAAAAAATTGAAAAAATTTAAGTACCGACTTGATGCTATTTGCTACGAAAAAATAGTGATATTTGTAATGATCGAAGCACTTCTTCTTATAGAATTTTTGGGTACAGACATACAAAAAAAAAAAAATTAAAACACATCATCGTAAAAAGAATACATTCCTGGCTTCGCTCAGAATCTAAAATATATAAAAAGTATAAATACAATCGATTAAAATAGAGTTGTTAACAAATTAAAATTTTTTAAAATCTTTATAGGACTATTCAATCCGTTGCTATGATAAGTCTTTTTAATATGTAAAACTTACCCACAGAGGGCAGCCTTAAAATTATTCTTATGCATAACTTTTTCTTTGACATCGTATCACATTCAGGTATACTAACTATACCGTTAAACAATACCTAATAGCAAAACTTTTCTACCAGTATCATAGTATAATCGTATAATGAAAGAATTTAAAATATCAATTAAAAATAAAACATATTTACACCAATACACAAAACATTTACCTAAAATTAATAAATATTAAAGGACGGAAAATTAATAGGCAAGTTGCAGCCATTTGCAAGTGCATTATTCGAATGATGAACCTCTTTCCACTCCTGCTTTCTTACCAAATACTATTTTCATAAAATAATCATTATGTTCCTCAATTATATGAAAATAATTAACTTCTTGTAGGGTATAATGAAAAGTATAAGTACACTGATAAATCATTACAAAATTTTGTTGAAAATAACAATATATTTTAGTCAATATAAATATATATATACCTATATAATGTTTACAAATATTTAGTAATACTAACAAATAAAATAAGATATAAAATATAAAAGAATATAAAAATAAATATAAATATAAAATCTTAGGGTGAAAAAAGTTTTATTTTTTTAACGTTAGGTACTGTTTAATCGTTATTGATTTAATACATATTGTATTAATGACATATTTTATTCAGTTATATTATGAATATTTTGTTTTTTGTTTATTCATTATATTTAAGAAAAATATTTCCGTTTTAAGCTTTATAATAAAAACGTTATGAATATTTTTTTAAGTCCTTGCTGTAGATACTTATAATGTTTATAAATACTGCTACCATTGTACCCTATATTGACGTTGAAAATAATTTAATAGCATTTGGCTATTCTTTTGTAATTTGTATACATTTTGGGATAGAAGTTCAAGTATTATGTAAGCACCTAGGAGGAGAGAGGTCTACGGTATGTTGACATTTTCTGATAAGGGAGATGGGAGGTTAGAACCGTGCCGGTGTCGGCAGTAAGAAAAACATTTCGAAATATGTATCAACTTTTTTCATATATTTTTAATTCATAAAAAATTGAAATTTTTTTTTTATTAAAAAGAGGTGAGTTGTTGGACATATACTGACGAGATTAAATAGAGGGTCTGCCATTTCGTGACATAGGAGAGGGGGCCCAAAAATATGCTAACGCAATACTTGAACGTTTCCAAATTATAAATTCCCCTTTAGGTTTTAAGTGTAATTCCAAACTTTGTTCAAAATCAGTGTATCAAATATAATGATTTATCTTTAGTTTCAAATCTAAAAAACATAATAAATACATTATCCTGTTGGGCATCTGTAACATTTTTTCTCATTTTTTGTTTATATATACACAATTCCGCATTATAATAAATGAAATGAGTCTGTATAATTAGTTTACGATTGTTGACGCTTACTAAAAGACTACAGAATGTTATATATTGCATAAAAGTAAATATAAATATCATATAAAATATAAATATATAAAGCAAGTATTCTCATGCTCAGTTACGCACAATTAAATTTGTACGACCGAAATATTCGTTCCACGTATTAAGTCAAATAAGGATAAACGTGATAAAAATACATATAAGTAAAAATATAATTATAATAAACTAAACATTTTATTATCTATATTAATTATTAATTAAAATAAAAATTATTTTAATTGACGTATATCATGAGATCTCGATAGTGAACACTCATTCATTCGACCAACGATTCTTTGATACGGTACAACCTGCGAGTTCTTTTACTTACTTATACTAAAATTATTAATGCCATAGTTAATGGGGAAGTTGTTGGTGATCTGAACTGTTCATTTATCAGTAAATTTATTTTCCAGTAAGATTTTCTGAAATAAATTAGAGCTAATAACATTGTTACATATTTTTCTAGCAATAAATATATTATATATAATAATCAGAGACTGGTACCGAACAAAATATCGGTTCTAGTTCCGGTTCAGGTTCATGGAAAATAAAATTTTCGGTTTTGGTACCGATTCCGGTTTTTAATTTTTTAATTAGGTTCTAGAACCGGTATTAACGGGTTCTTAATATACCTATAAATATATTTATGTTTTTTATCTGATAGGGCAAATGCGTAAGGATCTTGGGGTTTAAAACCCCATCCAAAATTCAAAGAAAATGAGAAAACATACGACCTAACTTCAGACATTTTCAAGTTATTTCAAAACTTCCCACGAGTGTAAAGACTAACCCGAAATAATAATCTTTAATTTGCATATAAATATGTAAAATATTGGTTGCATGGTCGTCTGTACTAAATACTCCTATATTGATTGTGTTATTTAATTTCAGTATTTAAATATCATTGAATGAATACATAGAAGTTTTTTGTTTAATTACTGTTAACGATTGATGATAAGTTTTCTTTACACGTTTGAGAAGAACCGTCCAACGTTGAAGACGAAGCATTTTTCAAATATTAACATAAAATCACATATTAATTTTATAGTTTGCATATAAATATCAATCGATAGGAAATATTGTAATAATAATTTACTTAAAAATAACATAAAGTTTGGTCCGTGTGGAGCGGCATGGATGTTCGTGAAATTGGCCTCCTGACTTTATACAATCATGACCAAACCATCGCCAACATTTTACAAATAATTAGCAATTGATTTTCTGAATTTGCAAACTAATGGTTTCTCCATAATCGCCATTTTAGTTTCAGGGGGCCAACTATCCATAGCCCGCCGAAATTGTTGGATCGATTAGGGATTAGTGCCAATATTTTGCAACTTATTACAACCGACCCTTAAGAATTGTAAATTCAATTTTTGATCAGGGTGTTGCATTAAATTGTCCCCCGACATTGTCCTATATTGATATAACTAACTTTTACCATCATTTTGAAACTTATTTGCAACAATTTGCGACTCCAGTGAAAATAAATTTGGAACGTAATATACGAGTTGTTAGAACCAATACAAAATTTGGGGTGCAAATTTTACGAAGGTACACCCAAAAAATTTCCCATCAAATCCAACCTATATGGCGGGTTTAAAAACTGTAAACTTCTATTAATTATGATTTATATTAGCACGATTGGACAAAGTTGGGAGACTACGTGTAGTTATCCCCCTCAAATTAAAATGGCGATTGCAAAGAATCCATTGGTTTGCAAATTCTGAAAATAAATTTGCAAATTATTGCAAATTATTCGAAAAATATTGGCGTTAGTCTGGTCTCGATCGGACAAAGTCGGGGGACTACGTGTAGATGGCCCCCCAGATACTAAAATGGCAATTTTGGGTAAATCATTGGTTTGCAAATTTTTAAAATCAATTTGTAAATTATTGCCAATTATTTGCAAAATATTGGCGATGGTTTGGTTATGATTTTACAAGATCGGGGGCCAACTTCACGAACATGTGGCATGGGCTATTTAATTTGTAGTTACCATAGGCTGTAAATACACCTATATGACAAAATTATTTATCAATGAAATAATAATCTTATTATCAATTGGTATTATATTATCAACATTAAAATTCATTTTTTCGGACTGCTTTATGTCAACATGATGTAGGTACCATTATTTTTTTTTCTATATACAACTCATATAATAACATATTTGATTGTAAGATGTAAATTCCTTTTTCAAGTTATTAAATTACAATAAAATCAATCTATTTACTTGAACTAACATTCAAATTACTTTAAAATATATCAAATTAAACAATGTACACTGATTTTACTTGTAATATTACATATTTATGCGAGTTAATATAGATAAACAGTAGTTAAGTTAGTTAAGTTTTTAGTTATCATACATACGAGAATACATAAAATATATTAAAATGAATTTTATTGATCAGAATTTTATATTTTAAAGTTAGAATATGTGAATTTTGTACACTATCAGAATTTCAGAATTTTGGGATATGTTTAAAACTCACTCCAGGAAAACTGTTTTACACTGTTTTATACAGACATAGGTATAGTAATTTTATTTATTTACTTTTTTTGTTTAAATCCATATATTTTAATATTATGTTTTAATTACTTAACTATTATTATTATTATTATTCTATTTTCTCTCTGTTCTTGCATATTATTAAACATTGCAACATTTAATAATTGTTGTGCATTAATGTTTCACCCAAAAAATTTATATTTAAAAATTTCAACAAAATAAAGTTTTTGGAACCGATATTAATCGGTTTAATAATTTGGGTTCCAGTTCAATTTAGTTTCAGATAAAAAGGTTCTGGTACCGGTTACGATTCTACTTATATATTTTAGGGTCCCGGTTCTGGAACTGTATAATTTCGGTTCGGTTCTAGTCCCTGATAATAATTATATCAAATTAATGGTATAGCAAATTTTCAGTTCAAAATTATAAATAATCGTGTATGTATTTATATAAATAACTATTAAATTATAAATGATTCTATAGTTTTTTCGTAAATATTTTCCACTAGAAAATGTGGTGGAATTTACATTGCATACATATTGGTATCTGATAAAATTTTTAATTTTATTGCATAACCAATATTTGAAAACTGAATCGTATGAAAATTGGAATCCAGGAATTGGAAAGCCAAATCTAATTATGTCATTAAAATGGCTATTAAGTATTTGAGACGTGAAATATACAATAATAATGACCTCATGCGATGATTTAATGTAAGTACATATACTCGTACATTTACACGTGAGTCACCATTATCAATTAATTCAGATTGTAATATATCGTGTGGTAATGATTCATTCTTGATTCGTAGAATCATAAAAAAAAAATACTAAAATAGTACTTTAACTTATTGATTCAATCTTATCTACGATTTGTAAGACACATTTTTTTACGATTCGTTTATTATTTAAGACATCAATACATTTTAAATAGGTACGTATTTTCCTTTTTTTTAAATTTTTTTTATTCATATAATTTACCTGTTAGTTATGGTGAATATTTGTATATTCCTCGATACACTAAACTTTATACTAGAAAATTAACCAATTTACCAATTTTTCGATTATTTTTAATGTTCGTAAAATGTTTTAGTAATCTAATAATGAATCTGATTTCATCTGGAGTGGAATTGTTATGATTTTTTAATGTTATTTCTAATCAGGCGTATCATCTATTATGTGAATTGAGAAAGAAAATATATTATATACTAGTTAGTATTTTAAATCCGGATTTTAGTTGACACCAAAATTAAATTTTAAATAGATTTGGATTTCTGAAAGATCTGATTTAAAACGATTTCACAAAATTTCGTGTTATAGATTATAGTCTTCAACGAGTTGTAGTACAATTAATATTAAAAGAAATACATGTTTAATAATTAGCTTAATGTTTAATTTACTGAGTTCATTATCCAATAAATATGAATCGGTGTAATATTCAATGACTTGAATTAAATCTTCAGATGGATTCTGATTCCATGAAAACTTACATAACACTAACTGTGAACCGATAAGGTTTTCTTGTGATTTCTCGAATTATGTACATATAAACATGGTACATGGAAAGTAAAACTTTCCTTCACTATTAATCATATTAAACAATACAGTGCATATAATTATTAAGTGTAATTTCAGAGGTATATTTAAAAAAATAATTTGTTTAAGTGGTAATGAGTGAATGGTCAGAATTCGTTTATCTATTCCATTGAAATTAAAAATATTATAACTAGGTGGTTGATTTTAAAGAAAGGTTAATAATAATATAATTTGCACAAACCTATGAAATAAAGTAAAAATAAATATTTAGTGTAGTAATATAGAATGATTTAATAAAGAAATTAAGAAATATGTTCATTATGGCGATATTCAGAAACAAAATAGTATCCGGAACCTAAAGTTGAAACGACCAGAACGTGGGTGAGTTTTTTAGTGACTAATTAAATATTTATATGATACATCCAAAGAGTTACGAAAAAAGATAAGTTGTTTAATTGTTTAATATGATGAAAAATTAACCACATTTTCTTTTTGAACCTCTCGCAATTATCAATATTATTCTAAATTGGTCACGTAATAAATCGATTGTATTTCTATATTCGATAATACTATACGAACATTTTTTAAATTAAATTTTACTTACATTGAATCTTTTTGAGGTGGGCATTTGGTGAGTAATGGATCCATATATGAAGTTCTAATTTCATTGTATATTAAATTATTTTTATTAAGTTTTGGATCCCACACATAAGTTGCTATATATATATATATATATATATATATATTTTACTAAATCTTTTACTGTATTAAATTTTCTCGATGATGCTACATATATGAAAATTTCTTGAATACTATAACCAACCAAAACATATGGAGGTTCTTCAAATGCTTGGTGTTTATTTAAATTAAGTAATACAATATCACCTAAGTGGGTAGTTGAATCATAATCCGGGTGATATATATAATCTTATACATCTATAACACTTAAGTTGTCCAATCCTGTCACTTTAGCTTTTTTATCTGTACTAAAATACACCTAAAAAATAATATTTCAATAAAAATCAACAATATAATTACTTATACAAATATTGTATATGGATACCCCTCATGTCCTAATAAATATTTTTAAATTCTAATTTTTACATTTTTAATGATTTTAATGCTCATATTAAACTATAATTTTCAAAACTTCCTCCTTCAAAAATTAAAATAAATCTATATAGAATAGAGGTTTAAATTTTAATTACAAAATTGCAATTTGCAACCACTTATTATATTTGAATAATATTATAGTAACACAAAATAAATAAATATTTATAATAATAATAGGGTTTATAATTTAAATGTACACCTACGACAAAATAAAGGATGATTGAAAATAAGAGATTTAAGTTGTAATAAACATTTTTAACTTGTATTAATAATTACTAATAATTTTACAAAACATTCATTGTTTAGTGACATAAATATATTTATATAATTAATCTTATTTGTTACATATATGTCTTAAACAGATATTTAAATGTTTTTAAGCCTTTAAAGGAGTAAGTATATAAAATAAATACTAGTTGCTGTTTAAAAATCAAATATAATCATAAAGTTTTGAAGGAAGTTAATTTTAACGATGTTATCAATGTGCGTTATAAATAATATGCGTATAATGATCCACAATATTATTATGCAATAATAAGAATCCAAAAGTTGTCATGACGAAGTTATACAAATATACAGATTTGAACTTTTATAATGCCCTGTATCATAAATGCATGAAAACATTTTAAATATTAAATAATATTAGTTTGTCTCCTTCATATTTCAATATATTTATTGTCTTATAAATTATAAAATATTATATTAAATACATTTTATTAAATATATTTAAAATCATGAATATTCTAACCTTAATAATAATATATACGTACACGGACATTATCTTTTTCTTCATGTTTCATACAAGTACGTGTTTACAAATTGTATTCAATGTTTTGGTGGTAGGAATGGTCTTATTCATATGCGTACAAATCCATGAACCTACACAATATTTACTCAGTTGGTCAACCAGCTGCATCTCCACTATTACAAAACTTAAACTTGGTATAGCACATGTAGATCTTCTCTTAAAGCGGTCTTGTGCGAAAATAATTGCCAATATCAAAAATAGAACGGTACAACTAGATCGATTAATAAACTGCACATTTCCAAACATAACTTCAATTCAAAAATTAAATACAAATTATATATTTTTATATATTATTTAAAAATAATATTATGAGAACTATAAAATAATAGTACTTGTATAAATATAATATCTACTGAACTACATAATATAGCTATCACCAAATACTCATAATTAAGATTCGTAAATAGTTCTTAGAGTTGAAAAATATGAGAAACGTCATAATTATTTTAATTAAATGAAACTACAATGGTGACGATAGTAACGTCAATAAATACCAATAAACTATATTTAATACCTAATTGTCATAGGTATATGATAAAACAGTTTAAGGGCGTTTTCCTTTCGTGATTTCAGTAAGTTTTAGCTAATATTACATTTTCAACGTAGATAATATTGTATTTAGTATATTTTTTCCATACCACCTAATTATACGTAAAACAAAATAATTTTATAACGATATATGTACTTATACAATATGTTATATATTATTAAGTTTATAGACGAAACCGAAAGAAGTACATATAAACCATATTTAATTTAATCTGTTGCTTATTCGATGTGTTGTTTCACAGAAAAACAGGTATATTTTTTCGAATTATAATGTCTGAGTAAGCGAAGATAATAACCTCACCCGGTTTATAGGTGTAACTTTAAAAAGTGCACCCATTAATTACTTGACGTGGTGTTTCGTAGAATTTCGTCTAATATTTTAGATTTAGGATGTACCTAACCTCGAGATATGATAAACCCAAACATTGTATTAATTTTACCTAATCCTGTCTAATGTGCCAAACTTCCATTAAATTTCAAGTTAGATATTTTGTGCCATATCTGTGGTGGTCAGTACTAATTGTCAATGTAGCACACCTTCTTGTGTGCATAGTTGTATGTATTTGTTGTAGTATGATCATACATAAAGTTTAAACTATAAAAAAATGTAATAATTAAATAATGTGACTTTAATAAATAATATCTTCATGAATTAATATATATTCTAAATTTTTGCAATCTTATAGATACGAATAAACACAACCAATCAATATCAAGTGGATTGAATTGAATGAAAACATGGGTTTCAACAGACCAAAAGTTTTGAAACTAACAGGAAATTTAAATGTTAATTTTAAGTTATTCAAACAAGGGTTTGAGGTATATTTTGTTTCTATTGAAACTAATACTAAAAGCAAAGACGTTCAAGTGGTACGATTACTAAATTTACTAGGAGTGAAATTATTTTTGTTAAAATTATTGAATATATAATAAATATATAAAAATATTAAATTATTATTGTTGAAAATATGTTTAATCACTTTAAAGAATACTGTGTCCCCAGAAAAAATGAAGTTATGGAACTTAAACACGTAAATAAGGTGAAAATGAACCATTTGATAAGTAATACTCTGACTTACGAGAGCTAATAAAATCGTGGTTATTTGGTGGTAGTAAAGAAGCACTTCTGAGAACATAAGTAGTTCTTGGAATAAAAGATAAAGAATTACAAGAAGATTGCTATGTGGAGATCTATCACTGGCACAAGTAATTAAGTATTGTCAAGCAATTGAACAACCAGAAGTTAATTATCGATTGGAACAAAATGCAAGTTCGAGGGAAACTGCAAGTGTCGATTAGATCAAAAAGGGTATGAGAATGGAATCAAAGGACAAATACATTTAAGAAACAGAACAGTGATTCTAACAATAAAAAAAAGGAATTCAGGTAAGAAAAAAATACAGAGAAGACGGTCTTGGTAGTGAAATTTGAAATAATAATAAGTATGTAGATTATAATGTAAAAAATGTAAAAATATTTAACTGTTTCAAATGGTGAGAATTGTCATAGTGTAAATCATTGTCAAGCATATGGAAAAAAATTTTAATTTATAAGAAAAAAAATCATTTCGCTGTAAAATGTATTAAGGATTGTCTAGTTAATGAGGTATAAATAAATGAAGGAAAACAGGTATAGTTTTTAACGTTGAATACTATTTAAACAGAAAAATGTAAAAATTGGACAGATGTAGTAGAAGTAGATAATGAAGAAATGGTGATAAAATTAGATACAATAGCAAAATTAAATTTATTGCCCGTAAAACAATTTAACAAATTAAATGAAAATTTAGAAAAAAGTAGCGGGGTAATTAGAGCATTCGATGGATCTTAAATAGAATTATTAGGTAAAATTAAAGTTACTAAATAAATAAAAATAATGAAATATGTACATACTTAATTAAATGGTAATTATAAAGAGTTGCCAATTTTAGGAATAAATTATTATGTGAGGTTACAGTATCATATCAATAATGTAATGAAATTAAAATGTGTGATAATGAAATGGAACTGTTTATTAAAATAATTATGATATTTTTAGCGGTCTTAGTAAGTTCCCTGAAAAAGTTAGTACAAAATTAAAAGATAATGCAATCCCAATATCAGTCCTATCTGAGAGAGTACCGTACAAAATAATAAATAATTTAAAAGAAGCGTTAACTAGTATGTGTAAATTAAATGTAATTGATAAATTTACAAAACCAAGTGATTGGCAAAGTCCAATTATTATAGTGGAAAAATCTGATAAAAGCATAAGCGTTTGTCTTGATCCAAGATAAATTAATAAAAATATAATAAGAGATATGTATAAAATTTCAACGTCAGAACAAGTTAAACTAAATTTGTCAAATAAGAAAGGCTTTACACTATTAGATTTAATGGATGTTTTTACCAATGTGAGCTTAATGAGAAATCACAGAAATAGGTACTGTTGTTTGAGTACACTTTTAGAATGTTGCAAATTTTTAAGATTATCTTCTGGATAAGAGTCCTAACCAGTGGGATGGGAATTTAACTCGTATATTAGCATTTGAACAAGTTAAAGATATATTATGTAGCTTACTTATTTCAAGTAATTTTGATCTTAAAGAACCTTTTGAGATTGAAAAAAATGGTTCTGAAAAAGCAATAGGCTGTTATATATTCCAAAATAAAAACCTGTACTTCTAGATGTCTATGTGAAGCTGAAATAAATTTTGTTCTGGTTGAAAAAAATATGTTTGCAATAGTGTTCGCTTGCACTACATTTAATTATTTGAATTACGGTCGAACACGAAAAAAAATATTTTCAGATAATCAGACTTTACTATCGATTACGAAGAAAGATATTAACAAAATATCAAATAATAGACTTAGGAGACTAAGAATTAAATTATTGGTATATAATGTAGATTAAGAATATTTGATTGGTAGTTACATGTATATTTCAGATATTTTGAATAGGAATTATATTAAAAGAAATGTTAAAAATGATGAATTATCAAAATATGTTGTACATCATACTAGATGAAATTGAAATTAGATTTGAAAATAAAAAGAAGAGGAGTTTAAAATAGAAACAAAAATGATGTAGTACTGAATCAAATATGTATGTATTTGAACAAAGGATATAATGTAATGCAGAAAATGAGTTATATTTTTAAATTTAACAATCATTATATCATATTGTATGATTATTATTTTAATTTTATTTAACTATATGTCTTGTGATTATTTAATTATGTTATTATTCTATAGAGGATTTTAATAAACAATAATTAAATCAATGAAATATTACAATATTTTGTTAGTATTTTAAAAATAAAAATAGGAACTAAACTCTAAATAAAATATATCAATGTATATTTGACAGTTTTATAGTTATGTACTTATATTAAATCAAGTTATTCTAAATAAACATTGTATTTTATAATATAAAGAAGGTCACGCTAAATCTGTATTTTTTTCTATAATTACTCTTTTAAAATAATATTAAACATACTAAATAACATCATTAATATTAATCGTTATGTATAGTACACTGAGTCTACGCTCAGAATCATTTTTTTTTTTTTTTAATGCAATGATTTATTATGAGTTTCAAATGCAATACATCCACCAAGAGTTTGTTATCCGATTAGTGAAGTGCACCTTTTTATTATTGCAAACTCTTAAAATAATTCTGAAATAATTTGTAACGTCTAACTTGATCATTTTACCACAATTTTTTCAATACTTACGATATCTGATAAATACAAAATAAACCACAATATTTACAAGAAATTTTAGTGTTTCTAGTTATATATTATTCTGATGAAAAATATTCCGATTTCGTATAATTTTATCAAATGTAAATTGTCTATCAATTCAAGAAAATGAAAACCAAAACCACGCATTTTCAATAAATAATGGTTACTTAAGTAATCTGGTTGTCTAATTTGATTGCAATTTTTTTATATTATCATAATTTTCTATTAATGTACAAAATAACAGATACAATATCGTTATATGTTGCCAATATGATATATTATCATTATTACTATTATCGTGACGGGCAAAAGTTATAAGTACCAGTTTAATGTGGGGATGTTAACCAACTGCGTGACATTTAAAACCCCGATCCTGCAGTGTACCTATATAAGTGACATTAATTATCCTTTTGCAGAACTGTGCTTGTGTTGGCGGGTAAAAGAAAAAAAAAATAGTCGGGTCCTATTTTAATAGAGACAATAATTAACATTAATGCCAGTTTGTATTTTATTTTTTTTTTACCATGAACGATATCGATGGGAAATTTATGACACGCAGCCCCCGTTAACGCCGGTATTAACCGCATTGGCAAAACCTTATTATCAAGGAGGATAGGGTAGGGAACCACCACTGTATACAGCTGCCATAGCCCTAAGTCATGAATATTGGCGACATCAAGGTTTTTTCCTATATACATATATAGTATTATAATATCATAAAATATAATAATTATTATGCGAACAATATTCTCGGTTGTACGAAAAAATTACCATAATAATTTGATTTTCACGTCGCAACGCGGAACCTTTAATACGTCCCACATTGAATTGAGGTCTTGGGAAGCCTTTTGGTGGTGGTAGGGGGATTTAATTTTGAACAAAAATGGAAACTGCGTCGGGCTGGAGAGTAATAAAAACCCAAACCATGTACCTAGATCGAAAACATAGCGCCCTTAGACAAATTTGCATGCGGTATCAATAAAAAAAAATACAGACAAAATGACTTTAAAATCTAAAATATTGTTCTTATATTAAATTGATTAAATTTTTTAGTGGTGAAAACATTTGGAATATCACGTGTATATCTACGTATATTTTGTATACATTTGAATGAAATACCGTAACGAGGCGATTAAAAGAAATATAAATAAAATTATATAATATAGGTACTAAATATGCTCTATTTCACACAACTCAATTTATCAATAAAGAATTAGATTACAGTAATAAAGTGATTGCAGTGTTCCTGGACTTATCCAAGGTATTTGATACTGTTCTTCACAATATTCTATTTCAGATATTTTCGGAATTCGGCATTAATCTTTGCTTGAATTGGTTTAAAAGCTAATTAGAAAATAAAAAACAAATGGTCCAGATCGATGACATTACAGGTCAGGAAAGTACAGTCGAATATAAAGACCCTAAAGGAAGCGCACTAGGTCTTATTTTATTTTTATTATTTATCAATGATGTACGTGAATTAATCATTCATGGGTTAGTTGTCTCATACGCTGATGATACCTGCCTGCTTTTCACCAATAAAATTTGAAACGGGGTTCATCACAAAGCGACTGTCGGTTTAAATAGTATATACCAAATCTTATGTGACAAAAATAGAACAATGTTTCTGACTTTCTCAATTTACAAAAGTTTCCCATAACTTGATTCCATAATAATACATAGTTATTTCAATGGTAACAGTAATATTGATCAAAATAGTTATTTAACTATCAAATAAGTTAGAAGTATAGGTACGTTATCTAGGTATCATATTTGATAAACATTTACGTTGGAATCTACACATACATAATCTAGTAGGAAAGTTACGCCAATTAACTATAAATTCCACAAAATAAAAGATTTGATTTTTAAGCAAACCATATGTGTAGTATATTTTGCGTTATAACTTATAGCAATACATTTTTCAATATCAGTTGTTAAATTGGAGTGGATTGGTAGATAGTATTTTTAATCAACTGCAAATAAATCAGAATAATATAGTAAGAATTTGCTTAAATAAGTATTCATTACAAGGTTCTACCTCGCATGATTCTAGGAAGTTGGGTGTTCTACCAGTTAAATTTCTATATAAAAACTTTCCATTCTATTCACTTATAAAACGTTCAGTAAATGTTATAACGGTCGAGACCTTGAGGATAAAAGGGAAAATACACGGTATAATATACCAATTGAATATTCTTGCAAATATTTTGGTGAAACATATAGGAACTATCTAGGAACTGTGTTTTTAACTTTATGCTATGTCAATATAAAAAAAAAATATTATTTTCTCTAATCATAATGTTAAAAAAATAGTTTATAAATGATTTAAGTCGTACATCTGTTCTTTATTTATATTCTTTATTATTTGTACATTATTTTATCAATTGTTTTGTTTTATCTATTTTTTTTTATCTCTTGAATTTATTATAAATTTTGTTTATTATATATACTTCAATTTTAGTTAAGATTCTATTACTCTCTATCTCTAACACGAGCTATTAGCTTAAAAGAGATAGATAATCATGTGTAATATTTATAATTTTATTTCCTTTAATGTTATGATGATTATTAAATAAAATGAAAAATAAAAATTATATATAGAAAATGTGGAGTTGAAAAATTAAACCAAATTAATTATTGTCTTAATAAACTCCTTTCTTATTATTATGATAAAATAATCTGCATTTTAGTTTTCCAATTTCATTTTATCATAGTTGAAAAAAAAGTTGGCACAAGTGCTGAAAGTTGTCTTCTATCTTCGGATAGTACAGGGTACAGCAAAGTAGCGGTATATTGTTTTAACGCGCTTAGTGATCATTGCTTACTCATGATTTTTCCTGTGGATATTAATTACTTGTACATATTTTGTTTTATATAGGTAAACATGATATAATTCTGTTACTAATTGATTTTTAAAAAAATTGAAATATTTACTAGTTTTATAATTTTGTTTTTAATGAACATTTATATTTTTGACTTAAAAATTCCAACGATAAATATTTTACTGACATTTTTAATGAATCAATATCCAATATTGGACAGAAAGTTTATAATCAATAAGCATTGTAATTTTGGTGAATAGTCGTGGAGGGCAACGAGGACAAATATTTTTAAAATCTAAAAAGAAAATGCAACGTTGAAATATTAAAAAAAAACATAAAAATTTTAAAGTTAATATTTAATAAAAATAAACAATCAATTGATTTTGATATACTTATATTTCATGAAATTAATTTAAACTTTTGATTTAAAAAGTTCCGATTTCTTCTTTTCCGCGAAATTCTTTCCTCAATTTTTTGAATTTATTAACGTATAAATGGGTACTTACCTAGTATATATGTATAATGTATATCTAATGCACCTTTCCTTAAAAAAATAATTGTATGTATTTGTCTGCTTATTATAACAGTATCAATTATTAACATAATATTATAATTGTTTATTATTAAGAGGATGCCAACATTTTATGAAATTTTAAGAAAAATTAAATAAATAATTTAAAAATATTTAAGTACATTTAAAATAAAATAATTAAAAATAGGTCTAAGTAAGTACTACGTTTGTTCTATAATAACAATATTTGTTAACAAAACCATTTTACAAGGAAAATATTGGTTATAATTGAAATTAGGAAACCAAATTTTTATATAATATTCTAAACAAATTTATCTGTGTTCAACTGTCGTCTTTTTTCAGCATCACAAATATGACTGATTTTTACAATGTTTTCCATTACAAAATTAATAATTTTTTTAAATTTAATATTTTATTTTTAAATATAAAATATGCAAAAAATAAGTACAGACAACATTGTCAAAATATAAAATATTATTGTGTCATCATTTGTTTTTATAATTATTGCAACTACAGCTAGAGAACATTGTTTTCTCACAAAACAGATTTTACGGTAAAATAACACATATGTTACATATATATATATATATATATATACATGTATTGTATTATTTAACATTTTTATGTGAACAATTTCTAAAATTTAAGTAATATATATTGTACATTTTGAAATACATATTGTAAACTGGAATTTTTAAGTACACTCAAAATGTATTCAGACCTTACTTCAAAGTAGATGAAACTACAATGAATAAAGTATGTTCTAACTATTTTATTTTATTTTTTTGCATTTTACGAATATGTGTACAATATTTTTTTATTAAGTAATTCTTAATACATACATTTACATATACCAATATTTGATATATAATATACACATCAAATTTATTTTATATTTTTTTAGCACAATTTTAGAAATTTTAGATTCTAAGTGAAACGAAGAATGTATTGATTTTATAATTATCTGTTTATTTTTTCATATGTGTGAATTATACACTATACAGTTTATTTACGGTAAATTGTCAGAGTCGAGAAAAAGTTTTCGAAAAAGAAGCTTTCTGATTGCAAATTTTTAAGTTGATACTTTAAAGATGTCGTTTTAAATTGTTTCAGTAGTGTACTTAGGCAAAAATAAAACCAACAAAATAACCTAAATCAATAAAAATTGTTATTAAACAGAAAATAATATTATACCAAATTTCATTCAGAACCAATACGATTTTGCTCTAAAATACAAAACAAGGATAATACATTAACTGTGCAAGAGCCGAATGTGCGATGAATAATAATAATCTACTTGAACTATCTGATTCTGGATGAATTTTTATTTTTAATATTTATTCATCCACAGACCACTCAGTTATATTCTAATTAATGTGAAAAATTGATAAAATATCTTTATTTATAATCTCATACAGAAATAAATAAGTAACATAAAACCTATTACCAATTACTAATACGAAGTTACCATTTGAGTAACACAGTAATTCAATTATTTATTAACAATTATGAATTATACATTTATAAATAAATTATAATACTGTGTTTGTCCTAGAAATATTTTTTTGTCATTTACTTATCTGTATTCTAACTATGGCATTCCAAAAGAGGTGGGGGATGTCCCACTCCCATAACTTTAGAAAGCAATCAAAAATCAAGTACAGTATACAAATAGTAGAAATAGTCGATGGCCTTCTTTTTTATTTTTGCTTATTTTATGTTTTGAAGAGAAGTATTATATTACTTTTTTCACATTCTCACCCCCAAAAGTCTTATTTGGGACAGCCCCGAATCCAAAACCTTTGTGAACTCATATAATACCTTGATAACTATACAAATATGAAGACCAATATTTTTATTAACATTTTACGAATTAAAGGAAAAGTGAGTAACATCATTACTTGATAAAAATAGTTTTAGATAACGTAAAAGTTATTTTAATATTTTTTTTAATTACATTTTAAAAGTAGGTACTTACCAAATACTGCCCGCTTCAATACAACTAACCAATATTAGATACATAATGAAATACAGTATCATATTTTATGGTTGTGATAAAATTAATAGATATGCTTTTTACATTATATTACAATAAATAAACATTAATTTTAACTTTATTGATCATTTCATTTAGTTTTGTATAAGCTAATATTTGTTTAGAAACGTTGATTTTATGAATTGTATATGATATTTTCATTATATAACACTATTTGTATAATAGGTGCATATTATGTTTTTTTTGTTAAATATTAACAATTTAAACATTTTATATGATATAAAAATTCATTTTTATATAATAAAAATTATAATAAATATGAATATTTGATGTTGTCATTGACCTTAAGTGGAGTTTATGATGCTATAAAAAAATATTTGTATGAAAAGTGTAAAACCACTAAAAAGTTTTTTTTATCGTCTTATATACTCACAAAGTTATCATTTTTATTATTAATATTATATGCCAGTTGACGTAGTTTAAAAATGATTGAACGATAAACTTTTCACATCATTTCTAAATATTCGATCGTGCGTGATTTGATGTGCATGGTCAATCCAAAAAAAAAAATAACTCCACCTGAATTTTTCAGCTGATGGCTGTATTATTATACATAAGCTTATATTATATAAATAAAACTAGAAAAAGTTTTATAACAGTCGGCTATACTATTTATGAATGAAAATATAAAATTCAATTTAATATATTTTAGAGTAAATTATTTGAGTATAGTTCGATGAACAAAAATATAAATAACTTATATATTATCACAAAAAAAAAAAAAAAAAAAAAATGCAAAGTTTAAATGTTGACTAATTGAAGTAAAAAACGATGAACTTATTAATTTATACAATGTACATATTAAATTAATAATGGGAATATTGATGGGAAGAGAGGGCAAAGAAGACCGAAAAAAAAGTAGGTGATATGATGTAGATTGATTTGAAGAAAAGGAGATAAGCGAAGAAAATTCGGGAAATAGAGCTAAGTGGAAGTGTAGGACTAGGGTGTCCGATTCCAAATAGTGGAAGAAAAAAACGAATAAATACTTGGGAAAGTACACTCGTAAATATAACTAATGTTTTTTTTTGTATTTAATTGTCTTTAAATACAAAGTGTATTCTATAAATTCAAAGTTGTCATGTTATAAACTATATTTCATGAATTTTATTTTCAAACGACTAGTTTCTTTACTATGTTTAAAGAATATAATAACATTTTTAATAGTAAAAACGCTATTACTCGTACTTTATGCGTATAAATTATTTATGTATCTAATTTTTCTCTTTGATGTTTTAGAACCTTAATGAATAAAATATTCATTTTCAAAATGGTATTGGTAAGTTTATTAATTGAATAATAAAGTTTTGAGAACAGAGAATTATTGCTGCTGATAAAGTAACCTAAATCTTGGTGGTTGCAAGTTAAATACGTAATAGTAATTTTTACCGTATTCGTGTATTTATATCTTATAGTAGATAAATGTTATTGGTACATTATAGATATTTAAAATCACCTACTATAGTGTTTAAGAAGTTTTAATCTAGATTCTAAATAAATTTAAAAATGGCATTATTTTGACATTGAAACAAACTCGTTTATTCATAACTTTAAATGGATATATATAATATTTACATAAATAAAAACAATTTTTAGGAAATGAACATTATAATAATGAAATAGGTTTAAACAGACATTATAATTATATAAGATATTATATAAACTTAACATCATCCTTAGCATTACAATTTACAATATAAACATATGATTAAAATGACTTTACTCGTTATTTATGTTTTAGCGGGTATATTACAAAATATACTTTCGCTTCGTTCTATGTCGTAAAAACTAAATTGTACAAGCCGAAATGTTGGACGTAAATGGGTTTATATACTTGGAACGTTTTAAATATATATCACCAATATACCTTTTCACTATTTACGATTCGTATACACGTTGGAAACATAATATATATATATTTATATACTAACACGAATTAAAAAAATTACAATACATTAATTTATTAATATGTTTTAATATTTTAATAATAAATGTTTAAATCCTTAATTATCGGTATATATATATATATAAAACACCAATGTGTAATAATAACGTACTTAACATTATATTGGAAACGGTTAATGACTATATCGGAAAATGTATTTACATTATTACAGTGTTCTTTTATTATTCTTAAATTATAGTTATATTAATATTATTAGTATTAAATTATATTTTGCTCTTTTATAATTCATTATTACATCGCTTTTTCTTTATATTTATACGTCCATCTGATTTCGAGTATTCTCAATTTGTGTTGAGGTTGAAAAACATCACCAAGGACGGTATGAGAATCCAAATGGACGGACAACTTAGCATATTCAGGCTCCGTCCATGTCCGTGCTGCATGGCCGCTGGATTTTCACCTGAATCAACACAATACACTCGTTGTTAAAATACGGTTGAATGTTCTTAGAAAGCATCACAATGAAGTCATGCAAACACAATTATCAAGTAAATTAAATTATAATATATAATGGGGAAATGGTTATATGGATCAGTATACAATATATGACCTTTTTTATTAAATACAAAAAAAAAAAACTCATAGAGTAGATACGTGGATGTGATCTATTGTTTATGTCCCAATGAAAGATTACTCCTTTCCTTGTATTATTCATTAAATAAATATATAAAAAGTATTCTATATCTATATATATAATATATATATATATATATATATATATATATATTTAAGTATTAAATAGTTATTACCATTTTATCTATCAGATTTTTATAGTTTTTAATTACTAATTTTTGTAGATCTTATAATTTATAATGGTTCCAAAATCGATTTCTCAATCATACTGAAAAATCATCTTATTAATTATATTTATTTTATATTATGCTGCAGTAGAAGATGCAGAAACAATTGTTTAAATATTGAATTAATTGAATTAATAAACATTTATTTTTATATTATCAATATTGACTTAAAAATTTATTTTCAACAACAATTTCAATCGTTATTAAAACAGTACAACTATTATAGACAATTTGTTCAAATAACATTTATTACAATTTGTAAAACAATATTATTTTCTAAATGTAAGCAAGAATTAATGATTAAGTGTTAATTATATCATTATTATATTGGCATTCTGTTTATTTAAATTATGAATAAATCATAGAACAACGATTTATTAGCGAAATAATACACTTTCTACAGTAGAATTTTAATCTTCAATGAAAAAAAAAACAAATATTTACATACTAATACTAATTATTGAAACACGAACCCTGGTCAAAGATAAAAGTTCTGAAATTGTTCTCAAAAAATGAAAACTATTCACTATTGTCAATATTATTATGTCATGAAGTTATTCGCTATTACGGTTAAATTTCAAATTTTATTGTATAATATATTCTTGAATATCAAAAAAACTTATTATCAAGTTTTTTTTTCACGTTCGAAGGCAAATAAACTTGAGAAGAAAGGGAAATATATTAGATTTTTATAAATACTTATATATTTCACAAATTACCAATTAACGATCATTATACAAGTGTTTGTATAAACGTTTTACGAAGAAAAATTACGAATTTCTGTCAATTAAGTATTGAATTATTTCAATGTTAAGTGCGTTTTATTCGTTCATCATTTAAATAGGTAACAAAATGAAAGCACAATATTGAGCATGTTGTACATCCATTTATTATTAGTAAAAGGAAAAGCTTAAATAAAAATAAATCATTGAATTTCTTGCCTTCAATGTCTTCAGCTTATAGGTAAGTAGTCGTATATTATAAAATAATATTGAATTTGTGCAATAAAATAATATTTTTGTGTAATTTTAAATTTTAAAACATTTAATTTGTAAATTCACACTTTTATCAATTTACTATTTATTGATATAATAAATCAGTTATACTAAGTTTTTCTAAAAATTATATGATGACTTTAAAGACTAGATAATCTACTTTAATCGTATTCATAACAACGTCAGAATTTCTATGCTAAAATCTAAAAATTTTATTTATACTCAAATAACACCATATTTTGTCTTAAAAATAAATGCATATAATTTATATAAAATTAATGCATCATCCAAAATAAATACCGCACCGTTTACAAAAATGATTACCTAAAAAGTTTTATGATTAAAAAAAATTAATTATATTTATTTATTTATATTTTTTAAATAATTATTAGAATATTTTTATCCACGTTTGAAATGTTCTGTATTCTGATATTATCATATTATTATGAATCAATTTTAATATATATTAAATATATAGGTATATATTATATATATATATATATATATATATATTAATCAACATAATTAAAATCATACATTTTAATTATAATTAGTAAAAATATAATATTAAGGTAATTACCAAACGTGTCATTTTATTTGAATCGGATAAAATATTGTATAACTATTACTAATAAGTAATTAATTAACTTCCTAAAAATATTTAAATGTATACGAATACATGTGTTAATAACCCGTTATGATTTAAAACTACGTATTATATTCATTATCATGTACATAAATAACGGTAGTCTTTCTAAAGGGTTCGTAGAAAACGACGTAGAAAGCATCCGGTATAAACCGACAAAAAGTCAGTTATGAAAATACTACTATATATACCTGTACACCGAAATAGTGGAGGACAATCAGTCATCCGGTTTGTCCAAAATTATGGGCTATATGTAAACGAGTATTTCATGGATATCTCAACACCCATCTAATTTGTATTTGGTTATAAATTATGACATTTTTTATTGCGCATTTTATTGAATTAAACTTAGTTTAAAAATATTAATTAATTATATACAAAATAATTTATAAATTAATTTTAATAGTATCTGAATATTTTCATTTTTAAAATGATTTTAAAATGTATGATTTTCTACAATTATTATTGCGGAAAATTAAAAAAATAATAATAATAGTAGTTTCATCCCCATTATCGTGATTTATTTCTAGAGTGCCATAACAAATGATAAAAAATAAAGTCAACATCAGATGGATATTAATTTCAAAAATAATAATTATATGTTTTAACCACTATACAGAAAGTCATATATTTACTGTCCATCAATTATTACATTATCTCACAGGCAAATTATTCGGTGAAAAAAGGATCATTCTACAAATTCATCTAAATCAACCCTGGTTAAAATGACTGTAGATAATCCAGTTTTATAATATTATAGTTCATAATATCACTATAATTTAATTTGGTTTATGGAAATAGATACTAAATCACTAAAATTACTTTCACTGATTCTTACACTACTGTGAAAACTAAACAATTATATCTATATTATTATAAAAATCGAATAATATAACTTATACTTATATAAATACAGAATAAAAAAAGTAAGTCAGTAGAGAGTGGAAGCACTTCGATCGTTGGGTAGGATACTGCTGATTGATATATCGAATTTGAAAGCAATGATAAATTATTAATTTACAAAAAAAAATTATTCTGAGCAAAGATTAGTTGCATTTACTTGAAAATGTTTGTATATTATAATTACAATACATTATAATCATATAATATTATATAGTTAACAAAAAAAGTTGAAAAAAGTGCAAAAAATTATTTGGAAGCGTGGGGAATCAAAACAATAACCCGTACATGAAAATACTAGCTAGCTGCTGTCTTTAAACTACGTATGAAAGTGGGATAATTGAGAAAAATTAAGATACTAAAGAAAAATAGTAAAATCATTAAATTTCAATTTTATATAAAATTAAAACCAAGTTCAACCACCAAATTTTCACATCACCATTATTATTTTAATTAAAAAATAGGTACATTATTAAAAAAAAAAAAAATCTAATTCTCCTATAAAGTAGAAAAGTATATAACTTTTCTTTACTTATTATGAATTAAATGTCTTAAAATAAAAATTACTATATATAGCCCAAAAATTAATAAAACTTTAAAAAAAATTTTCATTGTAATATACGTACAGATAATTTTGGTGAAAATTTCAAATTTATTTTTATTTTTAATTTTATTATTTTTTCAAAATTTAAACACATTTTATACCAAAATAATATATATTATCGAAAAAAATGAAATGACTATTAAAAGTTAATGTATCGATCATTTTTTAAAATTTTTTGTGTGTATCTAGAGAGGCGTAATTGTAATACTGTATCAAATTTTCAGGTCTTAAAACCAAAAATTAAGGCTTTTAAGAATTAAATGACTCGTAAATTAAAAATCCTATAAATAGCTCAAAATGAGGAAATAATTTGAACACATTTCATACTAAAATGTCAAAAAATTAAATAAACATTTAAATGGCTATTAAAAAATATTGTAAGTAGCGATTTTGAAAATTTAAAATTTAAAATTTATTTTGCTTCTCTCAGAAAAAAATAACTAAAATTAGACTGTAAAACATAATTCATAGTATAAATAATATTTTTGGGAACATTTCGCGATTACTTTTCCCCAAATTTTCTTCAATGTTTTTTTCAAATGGAAAAATCCAATTACAAAGTAATAAAGTGATTAACAGATGATGAACAAAAACGAAAATTAATTTTCAAATTAGATTGGTTTTTCGATGGAAGAAAGTTAGAACATTTAAATGCAAACAATAGTCTCTTTAAACATGACATCATACTGTATTTATATGAAAATCTTATTATATATGTTTGAATTTAATATAGAATGTTAAAATGTCACGATAATGATTGTGTTTAAACAATTTACTACTTAAATGAAATTTAGGAATATCCATTAAACCATATTCATTTTATATTGAGATCCTAATTATTTAATGGAATTACTTTATTCATTAAAAATAAAAATGCAAAAGTCAATACTTATAAAAAATGATTTTTTTTATAAATAAATACAAAGTTTGTTAATAATTATTACTCTAAAAAATGTATTTGAAAAAATGTGTATTTTAAATTATTATAAAATTGTATGATTACTTCAAAAATAACTTATTCAATTTTTATATGATATTTTTCTGTATACCTTAATAAATTAATATAAATATTTCAATAATTTGGTGATAAAATTAATATCATTGAGTTAGTTACATTTCATTTTTTAATTTAGAGTTTAATTTAATAAGGAATTATTTACATATATACAATTTATGAATAGCTCATATAAATGTTTCATTAACTATAATGATTTACAAAAAAAAAAAAATAAGTATTATCGAATATTGAAGTAAGTGCATAATTATATTAGTACATATTCTTATCTTTCGAATGATATCTCATATAAATTATTAAATCTTTTTTTGTGATAAATAATACAAACATAAGAATGTGTAAAAAGAGTAAGTTTATGTATACCTATGAGTCTACTATGGCGTCAACTTAACTACTATGTTCGTTAAGTATAGGTTATAATTTATATTCACGATTCAATAAATTACAAAATATTAATGTTAGAAATTGTATATAATATTTTAAAATTAATTATTAAAAGGAGATACAAACATTTTTAATAATTATTTATATTTTATTAAAAATTATAGATTTAGTTTTATTCATGATTATTGTACATGTATCCAATTACTACTTACCCAATAATATATATCTTTTTTTGGTATCTAACCATTTTAAATTCTAAAGTAATTTTTAATATTCCTTATATACTATTGTTTAAAATTTAATAAAAGTTAAAAAGACGCTATCCCAAACATTTTCAAGAGGTTCTTTATAATTAATTTCAAAGAACTTTTTTTAATAATGAAAACTCAATAATTATAAAATGTTCAAATACATTTTAGAAGTAATAAAAAATAGTCTCATATTAGTACTACTTTCTATTGTAGTGTAATTATGACTTTGTTCAAAAACTACTTGTAGCTAAAGATAAATAATTATACTAAATATAAGATGAGAATTTAAACTAAGACTAAGCATAACGTTTTTATCCATAATAAATATTTTTATCTATTATATTCGATTTAAATTTTGAATTTATAATAACTAGAAGAGAAGTTAAACTTAGAAAGCGAGAACGTGTTTTAATGCCGTTAAAATGCATGTATAGCGTTTTTTTAAAAATCTTCTGGCAAAAACATTTTTAAAAAAATGAGAAATCTTATCATTGTCATCAACTTTACCTGTAGCCGAAACGAAACTTTTTTATAAACATTATTCTCTGGGCGAGTAATTTGGTAAAAATTAATCAAAAACAAACAAAAAATGAATTTACATAATGAAGTTTTTTTTGAATATTTTATTAAAAATTAAATTTTAAATTTTAAATTTATGATTCCCTTTTCGAAATCAGTGATTTATTCTACAAATATCTTAAACCATAAAAAAAAAAGTTTGTGAAGTAGGTTTGTTATAAAACTAAAGTCCAATTATAGCTGTATCGTAATTTATCACTATCCACAAAACCTTTAGTGATTGAAAATGGAACGAGTCTATCGATAATAAAAAAAAGTTTGTAGGCATTTACATAATGAAAAACAAGATTAGAGGTGTAGTACATGTCTTTAACTATTCAGTTTGAGTGTTTACAATATATAAGATTAAATAACGATTCTGGAATATTTTAAAATTAAGTTTAAATCTAAAATCTTACTAGTTGCCATGTGAGTATAATTATAAAAATACTGAGTTATTTTTAACATAAGACAAGAAATAGAATAGAATATATCATATTTTTTTAGAATATTTTTGCCCCAATAAATGTATAGAGAAGTTAAAACTATAATTTTGCTCCACCTTTCAGTTATCTTAATGGTAGGTATATACAGCCGTATTACAAAAAAAAAATATTTAGAAATACAAAATACTTATACTAATATTTACTTCTGAAGTACTTATATCTGAGAATTTTACGGTTAGAATAGAAATGTACCAGTATTATGCTTTGAGTCCTTATATATTTTCCCAAAGCAATAGATAAAATTAAAAAGAATATACAAGGTGAAGTACCATAAAGCATGCTCTTTGCAGATGATTTAGTGTTATAATTAGTGAGAGTTATGAGGAAGTGAACGGTAAACTGGACGAATGGAGAGAAGCTCTTTAGGAGGAAAAATTAAGGATAAGTAGGGTTAAACAGAATATATAAAATATGTTTTTGGGGAGATGAAATACAGAGAAAATAGGGATTGCCAATTATTGAAGTTGAGTTTGAATGTAGTGGGTGAGGTTGAGAGGTTCAAGTATTTAGGATCTGTTCTATAGAAGAATTGTGGTATTCAGGAATAATATATGAAACACACAATTAGGAGTGGATATTGAAAAAAAGCGTTAGGTTTTTTTGTGACATGAAAGTCCCAATTAGGTTTAACTGTACATTTTATAAGATAATAGTAAGACCTGCAATGATGTATAGATCAGAGTGTTGGGCAGTGGATAGGAGTATAGAAAATAGTATGAGTGTGGCAGATATGAGAAAGTTTAGATGTATCAGCGGAGGTACTAGAGATGACAAAATAAGAAATTAATATAAAATGTGTAGTATAAGATTGAATAAATAGTGAAAAAAAATGGGAGAGAATAGATTGAAATGGTTAGGGCATGTTTTAAGAAGGGAAGAGACAGAATCAGTAGCAAGAGAGCAAGAATAAGACCCAAAAATAATTGGGGGATATAATAGAGAATGACATGAGGTAGGTAGTGAAGAGGATGAGGGAGATAAAATTTTCTAGAAGTATAGAACTAGGATGACTAACGCCAAATAATTGGCCAAAAGGGCGAAGGAGAAAAAGAAGAAAAATATTATTTATAATTTTTAATAAAATAACGAAAATACTATTACTGGTCGCTCGGTCTCCTAATGCGTTTACATAGGTAATGAATTAAAGTGAGTAATTTTTAATAGAAATTAGTATTATATATTTTTCTACACAGAGAAGTATTTAAAATTTTTCCACCATAATGATAATAATTGATAATGCCTCAACAAAATATAAATGGGTTTTTTTTTCTTATTCAAACAATTTTCGTTACCTCGACCGGAAAAAAAAATAAGGTCACCTACTTTTTCACGTATACTGTTAAAATGCACCCAGGTCTGTTTCTTCTATAGCCCCCCTAAACAAATCACTGGTTCTATGTAAAATAATAATTATAATAAATAAGCTTGGGAATCCACTCTGTGACCGTGCTACTCTCCCGTTTCTATACGTATTTAATAAATATTTTTTTATGTACAAATTGTAATTCCAAAAAAAAATTTTCAAGCCATTTGTTGTTTTATAAATTATTATTTTTATCTATAACTATTTATATATGAAAGTCAAATAATGAAATGCAAACAAGTTTAACATGGATATACCTTATATTATTGTAGCCATCGTTAGTTTCCAGTGCATAATTACGATTGTTGATTTGATTATTAAAGAGATAGATATTATTAATATTATTTTATACCGTTGATTATTGTTTAAAATACATTTTAGTAATCGCAAATTGAGTACCATCGCACAGTGAGCTTTCCTAAGTCCTTACTCATTACTTTATATGTTTTAAGATTATTGTATAAAATACGTTTAAATACTAGGAACTTAGCTCACTAAATTGTCTTTCCTAACTTGTTCTATTAAAACTGAACAAATTGAAAATATTTATTTTAGTAACTTACTATGGAAACAAAATTACAAAGCACAGTCAGACTTACGTAAAGAAATGCACACTATTCGAGTGTGTTCATTTATCCGGTTTGTAATCTCCAAGTAACTTTATATAATGATAATGAATCATAAGGAACGACGGAAACAACTTATGTATATAAATCTAAGTGTTACATATTTTATATTTTAAATTGGTTTTATTTATTATAACAATATAACCTTGGCAATACAACAATTTAATTTGTATTTTATTTTTATCGGTCATTTTGCGAATTTTATCATAATGATTAGAGCGGTTTTTGGGTAGAAAAAGTATATAATTATTACCTACTATAATATATTTAATATTATATATACCTAGTAACAAATTCATTTGTGTAATTGTTTGAAACAATTAATTTTGTCAAGTGAGTTTACCACATACGCTTTGGTGTGTATACCTATATATGTCGGTGCATTGTTACGCTGTTAAAATTATAACGATAATATTCTGCTAGCTCGGCGATAGTTAATAGGGTTGTATTTATCCTCGTACAAGTCAAAATTTGCCTGTGAAACCAGCTAAAATTAAAATAAAAACACAGTGTTTATATTTAATTAGACCAGTGAGAGAATCGGATATGGTTATTGTTGTTTATACTTTGCATCTTGCCAATGACAATATCAAATATTTACAGGACCTTTAAGTTTCCCGTCTACCCTCTTTACTTTATTGATTGTGGTGTTTGGGTAGATATATACGAACATGGAATTGCATGTATTAATAAAAAGGATTACAGGATCGAGGAGATACTGGCTGTGGATTATTATATAGTTGACCTGCCACAATTAATCATTCTACTCGGGTATAATATTTCAGAAATATCCTCCCCCCGTTTGGGGCGTATCGTATGTCCATTTCTGATGCCACTTACCACGTCTTCTAATATCCGAAACAATACGTATAATATGCGGTCTTCCTGAAAGGAAATACAATATTTGTTTTGCTAACCATAAATACACAAGTTTATTTGCGAAGAAATTGCTGATAGCCATCCAAAATAAGCACGTTGTACAGAAATATAACTTAAGTGTAAATAAATATGACATGTTAGAAAATATAATTATGTTTTGCTTTTGAACATTGAGAAATTGTTTTAGCCTAGTTCATATAATATAAATTATTACATGCCTTATTTTAACTTCTCGTATGAAATATTATAATTATTAAATATGTATACATTAATTTACTATAGAAATATATAATTTTTTTTTTATAACATTTAACTAGGTTAGGCATGCCAAACACGTGGCCCTTAACTCTTTTTTTTTTTAGGTCCACGACTCTTTTTTTTTTTTTTTTTGCAAGCCGGGAGCATTAGGAGATAATTGGAAAATGAAGTGAAAATAATAATGAACAAAAAGTTGATGACTTTTTTTTTGTGCTTTATTTACTCTTTTGATTGAGGCTTTCGTATCGTTATTTTCAATATTTTTGCCAAGTTGATACTTTACATTTGAAATGCCTGTGCTAGGTATTTAAAATAGTGGTATTACATTATAGATGTAAATAAAACCCCAATTTATACAAAATAATTTATTATATTTTTATATAATTCTTATACTATACTGTGTAGTATAGTATTACAGTAGTTGTTTAACACTGAATATGAAAAAATCGTTTTCGAAATATGTATAATAAATAAAAATTAATGTTAAATAAAAATAAATTATTTTGTAGAAATTGGGTTTTTGTCATATCTATAAATAATTCTACAAGTTACTCAACACGAAAATAGTATTAAATTGTTATAGTCATATTTAAAATACTGGATTAGTGCATAAAGATGTTTCTCGATTTAAGTATTCAATGATACTAGGTATTGTATAATATTGTTATAACTCAATAAATTGAAATATCGTATGAATACGTCGAGCAAGAATAATTTAATTTGTAACAGTTTTATGTTAAATAACATTTACTTTTGCATTAAATTACATATTTTATTGGTGATAAATGATCACCAAACTATAAGAGGCAAATACAGTTTTCTCAGATGTTATAAGGTAAAATGGAACTTTTAATGAGAATATTTTATAAATAAAATTATACATAACATTGCGTATACATAAGTAAGTATCCGAATTTCATTTTCGACACAAACTACGAAGTAACTTTTAATTTGATATTCACACTTTGAGTGAAAACTTTGTGCAAAGAAGGTGTAAAAATAATGATGGTAGCACACTGTATATATTATGTACTGTGAGACGTCTTCGACGACGAACAGATACAAGACGCGCGCGTGCGTAGGACAAAAATTGGTAGAAACTAAAATGATTGCCCAAAGCGTTATATTCCCTGGTAGGGGGGGGGATTGGGACATCTACCGGAACCAATTTAGGAAGATCACATGCAGACGCGTTCGGCAAAATTTCATTATATATATACATATATATTATTTATTTACATATATATATATTGCTTAACGTCGTTTGTGCGTATTTGGCTTTCCCGATAATTATTCGGGGCGACACCGAGTTAAGTCCGCCCGAGTGATAATACTGCGCCGGCAAATGTGCCCGGCACCCATTTCGCCGGCACCGCGCACTAGGCCGGTAATCCGATCAGACCCGTGTTTCGTCCCGGTTAATCCTCGGTTCGAAAAATAGGATCTTAGATTCACAAACGCGCACGCACCGTACAGCGCGTGTACAACGTATTGAGCGTAGTACACACACGGCGTAGAGATTAGAAATGGTCCACGGAAAGGCGGTAGCTGTTTCGCCTCGAGTGTTACTCACACAAACGAATTCCCGTACACGTGCGCACGTGTATACAATTGTGTGTGTGTGTGTGTGTGTGTGTGTGTGCGAATGTCTTGTGAAATGGAAGAAAATTGTAGTGCTTATGTGTGTGTATGTATGCGTGCGCGTGTATGCTTGCTTAAACAAACAGGCCACGTTCATTTATCAATGCCATCATCCATTCACGACCACACTCTCTTACCGTACGCGCGCACACGTCTAGGCAACTGGTGGTGGTGGTAGTGAGGGGTGGTAGTGAGGGGTATACGCATACCGGGTTTCGGGAAATCCATTGGAGTAACCCATCAGTTACACGCCCAACAGATTTGGCTTGTACAGTTGCGCAATGTGTATATTATTATTATTATTATTATTATTATACACGTGCGGTGTATCTTCCGCTAGTGTCACGACTAGGACATGGCGACGGCCAAATATCTAATGGCTGTGTGGGGTGGTGGGGGGGGGGGGTGAGAAAAATTCCCGATAGTTTAATGACTGATACGGTTCGATACGTTTGGATTTTCGGCAACGGTTTGCGATGATGTGCTGTCGTCCACTGTTAGTGTTCATTAGTACGTGTGCGGCTATAGGTTAGCGGAGGACATGAAGACGCAAATGAACTTTTTTTCCAACGATTTTCCGCACATACGGTCAATCGCACTTCCTCATATAGTACTTATTCGCCAAACCCGCTCTTTACCCAAATTGTTTTCCACGTAGTTTCTCAAAAAGTTCATTACGAATTTCGTTTAATGTGATTTTTTACATTTAAACACCCACGGAAAAATACATTTTAAAATGTTCAGTCGTGTAAATTCAAAATCATGTTGAAACTAATTAACATTACATAAATTAAGAAATAAGAAAAATAGATTTCCGTTCAAGCTCCATATAGAGATCGTACTTCGTATACTTTTTAAAATATAAATTTTAAATTTTCTTTACAATTGACACATTAATTTAGCCCAGTGGTTCTCAACCTTTTTGAAACTGTCGCCCTACTGAGGAGCAAAATATTTTTCAACGCCCCACCTCTCAAACTTAAAATAAAAATGAAAATAAATGTAGTATATGGAAAAATTTATAATTAAATAATAATTAAAAAACGTTGTGGAATACTTGTAGTAATTAGTGAGATGGTTTTGTTTGGTAATTTAAAGCTAATTTTTTTATATTTGGTTCAATCCTTGTGAGATGGAGACGTAAGTCTACTTTTTTGATGATGTCGAGTCGATTTATATTTTTTGAAATTAGATCCGTCACCGATTTTAATTATCTCTCAACGAGGTAAAAAGAAGGGAAAGCGCAATTAATAATTTTTTGACGACAGTCCACAGTCCAGGATAGATTTGACTAATGAAACATTGGAACCAAGGAGCCAAGATTCTGTGAGATGTTCAATATTCTTAAAGCAGGCCTTTAATATCTCATTTGTTGAAAGTTCTTCTTGATTCTGTATTTTTGCTGTTTCAATATTTACAAAGGAATTAATGATTCATTGTGGAACTTCCACGGAAAATGTATCTTCAAAATGTTCTGTGTTGACAATGAACTTGTGTTATTGTTATCGTTAAATTCAAAGGAGATTTTATTGTTTTGATGTAGATCCAACAGAATTGGAATCTGGCTGACTTGTTGCGATCAAAAATTCTGCTTCCACAAAGTTAGTTCTTTTAGGAAGATAGAAATAAAATATTTTGTTGTTATCAAATTGAGATCGTCGCCTTGAAGTTGCAAATTGATTCCATTGAATTTTTGCGAATAAATCGGTCATCTAAGCGATATCATTCTTAAATTGTGGCTACTTACTTCTCAGATCTACATCTTTCTCTTCAATAAGCTCAAGTACAGAATCAAAAATATTCCAATACCTATTGAGGCACGTGCTTTTGGAGAGCCATCGAACCTTGGTGTGTAAAATTAAACGATTGAAACCTTCGTCGTTATCTTTACACAGCTGTGCAAATAGGCGATCGTTCAGAGAATTACTACGAATTTTGTTGACAGTAGAGATGACATCATACCGTAATGACTGATGCAAACGGTCAGATAAACATGGTGCGTTGCTTTTAGTTTGTAAGTTTTAATGTAAGTACAAGTTCAAAAAGTTCACCTCCGCCATACCGCCAAAACTAGATTATGTCCCTCGGTAACCCTTTACCACCCACTGAGGGGGGTGATATCGCCCCCTTTGAGAACCACTGATTTAGTCAAATAATAATTGTTTATTACTATGTCTATTTAATTTATATATTATTTATCGTCAGTATTGTAACACAACTCAATTTAAGTCATACAAAAGTACTATTCAATTTGCTTGTATTTATTTGTTCAGCTAACTATAATAATGAATTATTATCTATCATTTTCTATAGAGGATGCATATTCGAATTTTATAATTTATCAAATATTTATAATAGTTATTGATATATTTTATAATGTATATAAGTGTCGTTAAATTTAGAGTTAGCGTAGATATTATTATTATTAACGTTTGAATTTGTCTTGTTTACTGTGTGTAAAATTTTGTCAAGTTTAAAGTATAATTATTTGTTATATATTATTGTGTTTATATTATCCTATAATAGCATCGAAAGATAATTTATCAATGAATTGTAAGGTGGGCCAAATTGCCTAAATATTCTTATTTTTTTGTTAGAAATATGTCTAGAAATAAAGTATCTAGAAATACAATATAATATAATAGTAAAATGAGCCTAGTTCCTTATCTCTAAAATTTCGTCGTAAATTGTCGTTTTATTTATATTACCACCAAGAAGATACTGCTGAACGATGTGTAAAGAGGCCATTCTTTGAAGAAACAAGTTAAAATATTGTGATAAATAATATAAATAAAGTCAAATATTTATTATGAGTAGGTACAAAATACATTTATTAAAATGGTTTTTCAATATATTGTATTTTATTATTCACTACAATTTTATTTGTTTTGTTTTAAATTTATAATATTTAATTATTTATAAATTCTGTTCTTGTTGAGATTTAAATGCTGCTTAACTAATATGACTTCACTATTGAAACATTTCTAAATTCGTATATATATATTCGCTCATATAAAAATTATTCAAACACATATTTAATATATAATGCTAGATTCTTGTTTAACTTCAAAATTTATGAACTTATTTTTGGTTATATTAACTATAAAAATAATGATTTGCTTTTAATTAAAACTCAGTTAAAGTAATTTTGAAATAATTGTGAGTGGTAGTGGTGGTAGTATTGGTCGAGGATAGTGGAGTGGTTTGCCCAAAACCCTCCAAAGTAGACTACTTTAAATATATTGTATTTTTGATTATAACTGGAATTAAAAATTATTACATATTATAACATAATATTTAGAACATAATAAACCACATGATAAATAAACATTGTTTGTAATAGAGTGAATAATTTAAACTTACTGTCTCGTGTATAAAATAAGAATTAAAATATATTATATTATTTTGAATAAAAATCATAATATACTGATAATTCCTAATAATTACCTATGCATATATTATAACTATTAAATACCCGAAATTATGATGTCTATAGACTCTATAATAGATGTCATGATTTTTTAAATATAAAACTATAATAAAAAAAATCATTATGGTACAGAACAGTGTTAGGAAAGTTCTTTTTAAAAAGGAATTAGTTCAGTTCCTTGTTCCTTTTATAAAAAAGAAACTCGTTCCCGTTCCTTCTTCCCTTTTTCAAAAATGAACTCGTTCAAATTTCTTGTTCCTTAATTTTCATTTATTTTTCTTAATAGAAGAATATTATACTATATTTTTACAATTTCAAAAATTAAATATCAAAAAAATATTTAGATATAAAGTTATTATTTATTATAACTATTATTATTATTATATTTATCAAGTATCTACATATATGAATAACAATTTGAAAAATATTACACGGTAAATACATTCATAAATAAGAATATATAAATTTATATAATATATATATTATTTATATATGAACACATTGAACCGTTGTTCTTATTTCGTAAACTGTAAGTCCACGTACATTATCTTAGTTCCTGGTTATTATCTATTTCAAACCTAGAATATTCTGTGATGATAAATTATCATCTAATTACTTCTAAATTTCAACACTAAATAATTTCTATAATTATATATTATAATAAAAAACGTTTAAATTATTATATTAAACTTTTGTCTCCTATGTTATAATTAATAATGGGTGTTTAATATTACATGCGTAATAAATCCTATATTCGCACAATAGGAAGAAGGAGAAAATTCCGTTCACGTTTCTCATAAATAGGAAATTCTCCTCGTTTCTGGTTTCTTTATTTTAAAAGGAACGTGTATCAGGAACAACTTCCATTTAAAAATGGATTGCTTCCTAACACTGGTATAGAGATATGTTTTGTTTTTAACCTGTCTAATAAAACCATAGAATCTATGACCATTAAAATATATTAAGAGTATTCCCTAAGATGAATAATTATAGTCTCTGTGCAATAAATTCACATTTTTAACATTTTTAAAAGGTCGTTTATATAAATTATAATAACCATTATTACGTTTTTTTTTTCGTGAAATTTGAAGTACTGATATTATACCTTCGCCGTAAAAAAAAAATCGTTAATATTTAAATGTGCGTTAGTGAACGTCATAATGTTCAAGTATTTTAAGATGAATCCAAATATATTATTATTTAATAACATTTCCGGGGGTTTTTATTCCGATTTGTATACTTACAATGAAATGCTCATTTATACATGGTGTATCGACACGATACGACAAACTCTTGGTATCATTTTAATCCCTAAAGACAATTTCTTTAAACAAATAAGCAGGTTCATAATGTAAATATGGATTGAACAATACAGAAATATACAGACCGGATGCATTTACAGTGAATTTTTGGAATCTAAAGAAAGAACGGACGAAGAAAAAGTAAAGTTTGATCGTTGATTCCATTTTCTTTATACTTTAGATTTTCTCACACAAACAGCTTTGTTTATTGCTGCGATTGCTATTTTCGTCATCCCCTCTATCGCATACGTTATTGCCTAAGGCTTTGTGCCCGGAATTTAATTTGAAACACAAACTATAATATTTTTATATTCCTGTATAAAAAGTTTTATTAAATTCACTTAGACCCGTTTTGTCGCATACGTGTTTATTTTGTTGGGTGGGTCTTGCGATAAAAACGATCGTCTTTTATTTGCCGTTAGAATTACATAGAAGGTTATATTTCTAGAAAAAATTCCAAATATACAAATACAAATCACGATATAATAAATGTACATTTATCATAGTTATTGTATTTACAAATTCCAGATAAACTAATACGTTTTGAATACGTTGGAAAGCAATTTTATTATAAATCCAAAACAATAATTTTACTGCATGTATTACGAGAGTATTATTATACACATTGGCGGCAGCCTGCAAATACATCAAAATAATAAAACCAACCAAACAAATATTTAATGAATGCGGCCTGTATATATTAATAATATTAAATTGTCTCGTTATATATTTCCAAAAAAATAATTGTAATATTTTCCTTCTAATGGTGAATTATTAAACACTTTTAGATTTTTATCAATATTTAAATATAAAATTGAAAATCTCAACAAAATATTGTATTTCAAGTAACCTGTTCATACATAACGTGATCTCACTACGATGATCCACAAATTATTAGTTTGAATGATTATTATGTAAAAATACTAGAGTGAAGTAAAGTAAAATAAGAACTTAAAACTGATAACAGGGTTTTCCTCAATATCGATAAGTCATTTTTTTGAAAACCGATATCCGATTCCTGGTTTTTATTTAAATAAATAATTAAAATGAAAAATAAATAAATAAATGACAATCGGTAACCAGTAATTTAAAATTATATTACTTTTTATATTTTCGTTTTTTGAATATACTGGTAATAGTATTAAGATATATATATATATCATTTACTCCAAAATGAAAAAAAAAAGAATTGTATTATTTATATAATTTTTTTTTTTGTTTTGTCTATCTTTCTATTATCATTTGTACATAGAATTTATATTTTATAATAATGTAATCGTAATTTTATAGTACTTGTAATATAGATAAATGCTAGATTAATCCAGTGACCCCGAAGAGTAATTCATAGTAATTTTAAAGTAACCATAATCGAAAAAAATATAATTCAAATGACGATTAATATTGAAAGTACAGAACTACTCTATCAAATAAAAGGCATAACTTAAAATTAATTTTATTATATATTAATAAATTAAAACACATAATTAAAGAAACTGGTTTTTAATAAAATTCAATATTCATTAATTTATATAGTATACAATGTAAATTTGAAAATTGTGCTATACATAATATTATAGTGTTCATTACAGTTTAACCTAAATATTTCATTGTTTGTAATCATTAAACCTTATGTAGGTACTATTATACTATCTTATTACAATAAATATTAAGTATTAGAAATATTATGATCAACCACTACTTTTAATTTTTATATTTATTTTATATTTTATATTTAACTAGAAATGAATTAAAATTCCCAAGTCATATAATATTCTACAACTAATCTAATTAATATATTTGTGTTTTATTTTAAATGTACAGACTATATTATATTGTAATGTATTATAACTGTCGTGTTATTACATTTTATCAAAACATGTTTTGAATATAATTCAATTTTTACTTTTTAAGATAAGAAACTCAGAAATAAAATGTTTTCAAATTGTTGTGGAATTCATTTCTAGAGTTCTAGATTTCATATTATAATATAAGTTGTTGATTCAGAATCAATAAGTTATTAATTTAACATACTTTATAATATTTTTTCATAATTACACACACATTTTAAGTAAGCTGATTTATTTTTAATAATTTGCGCGATGGAAGTAGATTAAGGGTCAAATAGTTTAAGTTCCTAATATAAATCTGTTATATATGAGTATATATATATATATATATATATAAACCATGTTTAAAGCTAAATAAAGCCTTGAAGTTACTAGTAGATCTCCCGATAAAATCAAACACTTTTAACAATAAATAGAGTATCAAGAATAACTGAATTGTAATCACTGTGTACTGGTATTTCATTAAATACCACGAAGGCCAATTGCACGTTTAATGTTCAAAAGATCAATTAGAGCTCAAGCTAAATGTACACTATATAGTTCGGAAACTACCGAGCAATCTTCAAACAATGTATGTCTGTCGAACAATACTTTTCTCTACGGAAATACTAACTTTAAAAAAAAGTCGGTTTCACTATCATTAAACAAATATTTCTAATTTTATTTTTTTTTTTCTCACTAGTCAAAACACATAGCACGGGATAACGATACTAGTTCATCTCCTCTAATATCCAATACAATATTCCTATTATTTTCGGATTTGAAATTGAATATTAATTCCTTAATCGCTCTTTTTCCACGTTTCTAACTCATTTGAATAATGATTTACAACCCAATCGTGTATTCACGTCCATATATCCATAATACAATACTGCTCAACCATTTTTAATTATAATAACTAATTATGTAGTACGTGTCAGTGGCCTCATTTTGGGGGGGGGCAGAATGGGGCATTTGCCCCACCCTAAGATTTATGTGGGGTCGACTAATTTTTGCGGGCCCGATTGATTTTTAAAGCCTATCGGGAATTTTAAGGGGGACCGGCAAGGGTATACCTACATCGCGAAGAATGCGAAGACTTTTTTTTTTTTCTTATTTACGTTTTTAAATATTTATTATTTGTAAAGGGGCCGGTCAAAAATTTGCCCCCGCCTAGTAAAACCTGAACTGACGTCACTGGTACGTGTACCGTTTAATATACATATATATGTAATATATTATGAGTAATACTTGTGACTTTTTACACTATATTATATTATACTATAACTGCGGTTAGACGACAACCAGTGGTTAAAGTGGAATATACGAGTATATGTAGGGGGGACTATAGCTAATGCAAAAAAAAGGCGTCCTCTGAACCAATACCGTAATATTTTTTTAAATATTTATATAAATCTAACTTTTAATACATGTTATTATTGACCTAATTTGTAAAAATTTATCACGGACGTATATATGTTTATTGCATATACCTATTACTATGTATAATGTACATACTCTGTGGTTATAACTTTAAAATACGTATATTAATTACCTATATTCCGGCCAAGGAGAGAATGTCCGGAGAACAAAGAAAAATCGAAATAGTTTTTTCTATAATATAGATCATGCATAAAATGCATAACTAAATACCATTTTTTTAAATTTTTTTATTTAATTTTTGAATATTATGTACAAAAGAACAAATTCAGTCTCAACTTTTAATTAAACATTTAGAAATATAAGTATAAAATTATAGGAAAAAAAATCAAAGTCAGTCTTAATAATACAACTTAACACCTCATTTTTGATATATGTAGATATAATATAAAATACATAATATAATGTGTCATTTTAAAATATACTTAATAATATTATAAAAGTAATAAAATTACTATAAATAATATAATATATTATATATATATATATATTATATATATATATATGTAAATAAATTACATATATTACATTTTTTATGTTTAAATGAATATTTGAACCGTCCCCCTAGAATTTAAACTAAAGGGGACGCCAAACTTAAGCTAAGCAAAGAAGGGGGACGCCGTCCCTACCATCCCCCCTCACTTTAACCACTGATGACAACGCCGTAGTCGTTGAAACGCGCAAAATAAAAGCGATTTCGGGTTTATAATAATATATAGTAACAGGCGCGTGTATATATATATATATATATATTGTGTACGTACCTATATTATCCATACTATTGTACCTATTGTGTTTGTAAAATTTCAGTTTTATATATTTTATCGTCGTTATCCCCATATACCTATGTGTATCTAATCTGAGAACCGTGGAAATATTTGAGCGGAAAAAAATGATTTTTTTTTTTTTTCAATTTTTCGGGAAAAATACGAAAAAAACCGGTACGATACGATACGAAACGGCGGCAACGATAATCGTGTGGATCGTACTATGTCCGAGCACTTACCGTTGAGTATGTGCACGACCGTGTTCGCGGGAAACGCGTTGCTCGGCGCACAAGTGTAGTTGCCCGAGTGTGAACGGGACGCCCGTTCCACGTACAGGGCGCTGTGTTTGTTCGGCAAGTCGGACGTGACGTTTACGCCCCGGTCCATGTCGTAGTTAATCATCCGGCTGTCGTGATACCAGAATATGTACACGGGGTCCACGGGACTCTGCCGGACCACGCATTCCAGATGCAGTGGGCTGTTCAGCATCAGGTACTTCTCCGATGCACCGGCGATCTCGGCTTGTGCCTCTGCGAAAAGAAACAATAAATAATTACACGGTTAATTACCGGAATACACGGTCGTGTCATTGATAACGGGGCCCGGCCGATCTATACTTCTTCTTCCCGGATGTCACCGCCGTTTCCGGGTATTTCGTTTCCCCCGCAAACATTTCGACTTTCGTGGTTTTAAACATAATTATATATACATTATTAACTACTACTACTCGACGCGATTCGGCGGGGTGTATTTTTGATATATCATATTATATACTAAAAGCCGCTATATATCATGAACGTTGATCGAACCGAAACGATATGTTTACTCGACGTTTATCAACGTTAATGTTTGAAATAAACGTTCGATGGGAAAACGTTTAAAGAAAAAAACCGTTTTCGATTAGACCCGACTCGAACCCGGGACTTTCTTCCTCAAATCACTTAAATACATATACACTACCATGATGGCGTGCTTAGAAATTTAAAATGGGGGGGGGGAGATATTTTCCCAAAACTTTATAAATCGCTTTAAAACAATAGGTAATTTGTGTTTGACTATGAATTTAATACAGTCCGATAATTTTTCATTAGCCGTATTGTCTTCTCCGTTCATTATACATAGCAATGTAATGAAATTAATCTATAATTAATGAATTTTATAATATAAAATATTATTATATTATACTATAAAAAAATTATAACAAAATGATATTATTTTATTTATGTTAAAATCTATACACAAAAAAAAATGTGCACTTCGCTCATTGCACATAGGATACTCTTAATAAATGTATTCAATCATAAAAACGATAAAACGATTCTGAGTGGAGATTCGATGATAATATACATAAATCTCGGATTAACGAAATCCTTTTTGGCCATTTTTACGTCATTTTTCAGTAGTTCTACTCACCGCGTTTATCTAAAATGGCCAAGAATGGCTTCTTTAAAGTACAAACTTAAATTGATTTTCTACAAGAGAATGGGGACACATGTACAGATTGGTTCATGTTTTCTGGTCAAAAAGTTGTACACAGAAAAAAAACATCATTGTTGAAATAACTTGCTCTCTCGCTCCACTCAGAATATTAAAGAGCCATGGGGGCAGGGATATGATATCCTCATCCCTACCCCGCAAGCACGCTACTGTACTACCTATCGGGAAGTACTTTTCAGTTGAAACTTCAAGTATATAAATACAGTATATAGTAAATAACATATTGGACGGCCGCAGAATATTTAATCAATCTAAACGGGAAAAAGATCCAATACGGAATTAACGATGTAGGATAACATTTCTGAATATTTTTTTAATGAAATAAACTACAGATAAAAAATAATTTTTTGAAATTTGACCTCAAATTAGAAAAGAGGAGATGATTGGTTATTTTTCATTCAATCATCACTACTTGTTGTAAAAAATTTATATTTTTAGAAAATCTTCCTTTAGCAACATACATATACGCGTGGAAAAATTTTTTTGAAATTCGACCTTTAAAACGAAAAAAGAGGGGAATTAAATTATTGTCCAATGCCTCGCCAAACTATTTGTCGTAGAAATTTTTTTTAAATTAATTAAGTAGTAAAACTGTTCATGGGCAAACTGTGAATCCGAGTAACTCATTTGATACCTACCTATATACAAGTATATAACTATGAATATAATATATAGATACTATATAATACTAGACATATAAATATTAACGTATTTAATTTAACAATATTATGTAATATTAAATAATAAATGTTTATCAATTATTAGTTATTGATTATAATTTAAACATTAGTCAAATATTTTCTCAATATTAGTTTTGAATATTTGATTTTACATCAAAAGCCTATATTTATTAATGTTATACATTAAAAATTATTACCTGAGTTTTCTATCAAAGCAGAAAATTGGAAAAGTATAAATATGCGTAAAATCAGTATTTATATATTTTTATCTTATTGGAAACTTAAAAAAGAACAATAATACAAGAGCATATGTTAATCCATGATCGAATATACAATGGTTACCCAGCTGCATATGATGTAGTAACTACACTGCATCTCGTTCTTATCGTTGTTAAAAAGTGACAACATATTATTTAAAATGTAGATCAGTGTAATCTAAAAAGGATTTTTGGATTTATGTCATGTTTTGGTGAAATCGTTCTTTAGAGAATTTAATAAATAAATTATTGTATTTTGGAGATTTATACGGTCAAATTAAATGGTATTATAATAATATTTATGTAATATAAATCTAAAAACTGTTGCAAAATTATACTAAGCTATTTGCAGCATTTAAAAATATACTTAAAATATTTAGTTTACCCGAGTGTCTATTTTTATTTAACAACGTTGATAATAAAAACTTTATTTAATTAAATACAATATTCATTACAACACTAATTTATAAATTAACAATCTTGCCTTAAAACTAAAATAATACCTTTGAATTTCAAATGTTATATTGTATTTAGTAAATATATGATGTATGTTTATGTATAATATTGAAGAGAACCAGTGGTAAATCAAGTGGGAACAAATGGGTGGGTATTTATGCGTCCCCAATTATTTTAGATTTTGAGCAGAGCAATCTATTGGTTTTACAGTGATTTTTATTTTTCCTCTGTATGAAACTATTCGACTAGAAGCAGTAGAGTAGATGAATTGAAGTAAAAAGCTTATTTGTTATAAAATTGGTTTTATTTGGTACTTGAATAGATTATATATTTTTAGATTTTTCCAGTAGTTTCCTTTTGTAAAAAAAACTTCTTTTATAATAAAAAAATGGTATTAATGTAGGTGAAATAATAGGTATAACTGATGAAGTGCTTTCGCCCCTACTGACATTCGACCATCGATGTTCACGTTTTTTTTGTTATATTTTACTATATTTTAATCTAATTTATAATTTAATATCATACTTAAAGTCTAATCGCTGTTTTAAACGGAAAATATTATTATTATAAAGGGGAATTAATATGTTACAAACATTGTATAGATTAGATGATTGCAAATAAAATAAATTAAATCCGTTGTTTCTGGTCTAGAATTTAAAATTAGTATACTTAAATGTATGCGAATATAGGCCTGTACTTTGAATATATAGTTTAAACTTTTAAGGTTGTTTATATATATATATAAATATAGAATGAGCATAATATACTAGAGCACTTCAATTAAATCACATTTTCAAATTGGTTAATGGACCTCAACTAATAGAGACATGTTCCATAATAGACCACAATAGTGAGAAATAGAGCTTAATAAATAACAAAAGCTAAGAAAATTTGTGTTTAAATGGATTTTTTTTAGATTTGAGTAGGATTTCGCCAACACCAGACATTTTATTTAGAATATACAATTTTTTTTATTTTCAACCGTTTCCAATATATAATCTAAATTTTTATTTTTAAAAATGAAAACGAGAAACAAATAATACCCCGTTATATTTGTACGTGACAGACATTTTTCATTTAGCGACCAATCATCGAGTCGCGTGTGTACGCATTCCCACAAAGTATCGAGGGCGTACTTAACCAACAAATATATATATATATATATATATATATAATATACACAACATACACGTAGATAACTAAAGTATGTATTTATGCGTGTAGTGTGTGTATTTTTGTGTGCAGTGTGTGATATATATTTATTTGTGTGTTTGTATGTTAAAAGTATCGATCGTCATCTTGGGTTCGTCCGGAATTGTAGATAATTCAATTGCGGTAAAGGGAACGCAACAAAATTTCCAGAGAAATTATTACTTTTGGCTAACTACAGAATTCGAAATAAACTGCGTGTAAATAAAATCGATTTCCTCGGTCGTATAACGTCGTATTTCTAATACACAATACAATAATAATAATATTACAGCATTATTTTCTGTATAGTTTTATAGTAGGTAGTGAATATATAGTGCCCGAAAAATCAAAACGCATTTCCCCATTGTGGTTTAAGTCAATTTTAACGACATATTAACCTAATATTTCATATGTAACAATACATTAATATACTTTGGCAACACCCGTTCGTATTGATTTTCGTGTATAAAACTCGTAAACAAAAATTATTGTTTTTAAACATTCATATATCGTAAAATAATTATTTTTACAATATACCCTATTTTAAACATTGTGGAATAAACCATGTGGTATAAATTTAATTTAGGTATTCAATATGAGAAGCCTTAATGAGAAGGGCTGAATGTAAATATAATATATACATATATATATATATATATATATATATATATAATACATGTAATAAACTGATAGATTTATTAAAAACTAACATTTAATCATACAACATTTATAAATAAACATTATTTATTAAATTTAGTACAATGTGTACTAGAGTCATAATTTTTTGTAATAAAAGTATAAATGTAAAAAGGTGACTATCATTATTGTACTATTTTTACCGATGGTTCTCAATATTAATATGACTGATACTTAATAAATATAGGTTGATTTGTATACGATAATCGAGACACTAATTCATAGGATATCGATACTCCATTAATATGCAGACCTCAGTAAAACTAATGACAAAGTGTGTCGATTCCAGTGAATGAACTTTGATTCTTAATTTGATAATACTAGGTTAAACACACTAAGTACATATTATCTATAGTTGAATTGTCGGATTATTGAAATATATTCATTAAAATGTACTTGTTTAAATAAATGGTGTAAAGCTCAAACATATAGTTCGCATTATTTTAAAGCGATATATTATTATGTATGAGATACAAATAATTTAAATGTAACTTATGTTTTACGGAAACGATTGTGTTTATATGCACGTATAGCAAATGTTTTAATCAATGTTATTTGTTAATTAAATATATATTTATATTCCTCTGACCTAGGTATAGAATAAAAAAAATTATTGGCCAATACCAGCAGTGGTATCTGTTTGAAGGTGTGCGATGCACAACCACCAAACCATATTATTATTATTAACGTAATATAACTTATATAATATCTATGATATTAATACCACAGTATACTGCAGTTTATAATTTATATAGAAACCAAATAGTTCACTATAATATAGGGTAGAACAAAGAATTTTGAAATAGAAAGTAATTTTATGATGCATATATAGAGCTGCCATGCGACAATATTTTGTTTAATCATTTTGAAGTAATATCGTAATTGGGTACGTGTTTGTGAGTTACTTACGTAAATTATAATAAAAAATATCATATTTCATAACCTACCACAAAATATAAATATTACATGAATTCACAGGATATAAGATTTAAAGACGAATGGAAGGAAGGAGATTGTATTCTATTATTTTATGTCTTATGAGGATAGAAAATAGATTTTAATGTATTTTGTATTTTCTCCAAAATTATTTATACAAACACAGAGTTCGTGTATAAAAAATTCTGAATAGGAACATACAATTTTGTTTGAAATTTTATTGTTTGGGGCATTAATGTGTAAGGCATAAGAAAACACCCAAAATGATCTCAAAATCAACAGTTCCGCCGAGATTATTTGTTCTAACAACTAAAGTACATTCATCTCATCTGATTTGGATTATTCTACACATTTTAAAACTAAATTGATAATAGGTCCGATGAATTCATGAATTAGAGAGATATAATTTTTTTATAAACTTATAAATTTGTTTAACGTATACTATCAACTATAATTTCCTTATAACTATATAAAAATATTAACAAATTATCAATACCCTATTAAGAAAATTGAAAAATAATTTAAATTACTTTAAACTTTGAATCTGTTTATTTTCATTTGACAAATTAATTTGTAACTTTTTCTTTTTAAGAGGACGTGATACCCTCCGATTTCTAGTGTAAAAAATATGTGTACGTAGAATGATGATAATTCGTTTCACAGTGGTTTAAGAATAAAAACATCTATTATACATTTGAAATTTGATAACAGTTTTGAGGGAAAATCATGAACTTTTCAACAATTAAGACCTGTAAAAGAAGTTACAGACATTTAAAAAACTAAAAAAAAAATTTTTGAATATTAGATTGAAAGATAGATTCTAAGATTGTGTGGTAAATATTTAGTTTATTGAAAAAACGATATGACATTCCCTTCAAAATGTTCTCAACTTTTGATTTTATCATAGGTTTTATTCTCTTAAACCACTAGGAAACGAGTAAATATAATTTTGAGTTGGCATGTTTTTTTTAACAGATAACGCAATTACACAATAATAAAAAATGGTATTAAGAGGATGCTATACCTGAATTTTCTGTCTCCGTCCATCTAATTGGCAATATAGCAAAATTATACAACGCAAAAATGAAATTATGGCATTTTGGTTAGATTTAGAGCTTAAACACCTATTATTAAATTTAACGAGAAGAATAATTTCGAGTGAACCTCATGGGCTTTTGTAAAATATTGTCATAAAAAAAGTAAAGGCATTTTTAGTTTTTGATATTTTTAAATAGCTTTAACTTTTTCGTCAGACGATATTTTACTAAATGTCCATGAGGTTCACTCAAAAATATTCCTTGCTTTAAATTTTGTAATAGGTGTTTATACTCTAAATTTAACCTAAACGCCAAAATTTCAATTCTGCGTAGTGTGATTTTGCTATATTATCTGTTAGATAGACAGAGACAAGAAAT